>JAASFL010000494.1:0-18164 GCA_023333735.1 Globisporangium takayamanum
AGAGCGCACCGACAAACAGGAACGACAGCAGCGTCGCGACACTACTGCTGCTCGCACTGCTCTCGAGCATCGTCGTCGTCGTCATTGCGATGACTTTTCCTCAATAGTTAGGTTGTGTATATTGAAATTCACGTATTGAAGCGCAAAAAATGACAACATGAACAAGGAAGAGCTAGAGCAACGACACACTCATGACCAGCTCCATCGGCTACTGCTGCTACTGTTACTGCTGCTCTGTGCGTGACTTGCAAACTGAAACTCGCCGGCTTGGAACGGCGTCCAGCCGTACTTGATGCCACTCGAAGCAGCAGCGCTTGCAAAGAAGCGTGCGCCAAGTTGCTGTGGCAAAGCGCCAGCTGAGTCTGCGCTCCAGTAGCTATCGCCGGTCATATCGGCATCAATGATCGCGTTGAACTCCTCGATACCGCTACGGAGACTCAAGCTCCCACGCTGCAGTTCCTGGAAGCTCCGCGGCGATTGCACGAGGTTGTCGCTGTCGACAGATGCAGGCAGCGTCATCGACGAGTGCTCGAGAGCACTGAGCATCTTGAATGGTGCGCAGAGTGCGTGTGCAGGAGCCGAGAGTACGGATGACGAGGCTTCACTCGCGTCGTCTTCGATCACGACGTGCTGAAGCAGCGCTGGATCAACAGTGAGCCAGTCAGTGCACGAGAACAGCATCTTGGTAGATAGGAGGTTGAGGAAGCGCTGGATCGCGGCACGTAGGCAGTCTAGAGCTTGTTTGCAAATGGCACGAGCTCACCAACACCGCGACTGCACCAAGGAACACCAAGCAACACCGCGACTGCACCAAGCAACTCGAGCATATTGACTTAGTCGGATCTTTTTCAACGGTATCTTGGGACGCGAAGCGACGCGGAACCGAGCGAGAATGAAACAGCTCGGATTTGTTCTCTGACACACAACATACAAATTCCAAGTGATTCATTTGGTTTCGGTGGACCACATCAATGTCTTGCTTATTTCACTACTACAACATGATGAACAACTTTGGTTCATCATGTTCGTGCACGTGCTCTGGTCGACAACGACGTCGTGCGCCTCTGCTACTCCGCGTAGCTGTGCATGCGAGCGCATGCACGACAACGCCAACCAGTGCTTGAATCTGGCGCCGCCCGCTCGCTGCAATGACCAGTGCTCGCTCGAATTCATGGGACGTCTTCACCGACGAGCATGGCAGCATGTACTTTTACAACGCCGTCACAGGCGAGTCGGTCTGGGAGCTGCCACCAGAAGCTGGAGACGACATCGACGATGACGAGAGTGCAGCGCAAAGTAGCGACCTCGAAGCGAGCACTGCTGATGGTCATCGAGCCCTAGAGACATTGACAAAGAGCAAGGACAAGTACTCGGCGTTTGAGATCGCAATCAGTGTCACCGACGCGATGCTCGATCAAGTCGAAGAAGCCGACGCGTGCTTCCATGACGCAAGCTTAAACGCGAAATCGCCTCACAAGAAGACTGGGAGCAAGAAGCAGAAGCCCAAGAAGTTTGTGTCGCCTGCTGCTGAAGCGCGGTTCAAGCGCAACGCGGCGAACAACGAGAAGCGACAAAAGCGGCAGTGCGACAAAGTCATGGCCACATACTTGCAGCTTGCGCTCTCGCAGACTGAAGTGACTGGAAATCTTCACGATAGCAGCGCCACCACTGTTGATCAGCTTGCAGTTGCCACTGCATACGCCTCGAACCAGCAAGCTGGCGTGCGCAACGTTGGCGCACTCTTCACGCTCGACGACACCGTTCGCTGGAGCCTCGAGCGCGAAGTCGAGCGCATCAAGCAGCGCCGCGTACTGCGCAAAGAGCGACAACGCCATCACGACCAAGTGCGTGCGCGCAAGCAGCAGCACGAGATGCTCCAACAGTGTCGCACTGAGCTCACAGCGCACTTGCTGCGCCAGATCAAGTGCAGCGCCGAGCTCCAGCAGCAGCGCATCTTGCTGCTCTCGTCGCCACAGCATCGCGCAGACCTCGAAGCGAAACAGCGCGCGAGCATGGAGCCAGAGATGGCCGAGCGGTTTGCGCAAGAGCAGCAGAGCGCGGCAGCACACCATCGCAGCTGCATCCAGAAGGTCTTTGTGCTCCTTGATGAAGCAGCGCAGGGCAAGCTCCACTTGCTCCAGATCCTCTTTGGCATCTTCACAAACGAGTGCGCTGCCGTGTCGACAACTGTAGCTCGTAGCGATGGGTGCTAGTAGCCTCTATCTCTCAAACTAATGCTGTCTTGTGACCTGACGGTCTGGCATCACAGGCGCGCACAGCAGTACGCACTCCAAGTGCACGGTCTTGAGGAGCTCATCAACACGCCAGACCTGCAGCAGTTTGTCCTGACGTTCGCATCGAGCGCCAACGTGCGCGACTACAGCGTCACGATCGACGACTTTGCGGCGTTTGTCGCGATCGTCGAAGACGCAGTTGACCACTTCACGAGCGTCAAGCGCGCAGTCCACGACGCAGAAGATGAGATCGACGCGACGCTCGAAGCAGCAGCGTCGACGTCAGGCGTCAGTCGACTCCGCGCTCGCGTCGGCATCGTGTCGAAGAAGAAAGTCGAGCTCGAAATCGCTGCGCTCAAAGCCACAGACGAGCAGATGCGCCTGCGTCAAGAGCAAGCGCAGCGCGAGGCGTTCCGCTCACACGACCTTGATGGCGACGACGACAGCGTTGCATTGGCACCAAAGGACGAATGGGAGAAGCACCACCACCGCTTCATCCAGTTCCACGCGGCGCTGCCGCTCTACTGCTGTCTGTCGGCGCCGCAAGTGGGACCTCGAGCGACGCGACGTCGAAGAGCACGAGAGCGCGCATCGCAGTCAGTGGACAGCTCGGTACGCACTGCAAGTGAAAGAAGAGGAGCTCAAGCTCGTTACAAGCAGCGACAGTGCGCCACAAGACACTGAGGCTAACGCTTCGGATGTCCCTATCGCCGAAGAGCAAGCTCACGAAGCAGATCCAAGCACTAGCGCTAAAGACAATGGCGCTGCTCCAAGCTCAATGCAAGCGACTGCGACAAGCGACGACTGTGACATCGTTGCTGATAGCGATGAAGCGATCGTACTCGATGTGCTTCGGTCGCTCGTGACGCTCACGGAGCGTATCCTGAGCGCTGACTCTGCAAGCAACGACACAACCGCCAAGCAAAGAGTCCACAAGCACGTAGAGGCAAAGCTTCGCATCAAGAGCCCGACGAAGAAGAAGCAGGCGTCGTCGAAAGCAGGTACGAGTGACGCAGACGTGCGTCTGCAGCTTGCGATGCAAGTGTTTGAGCGCGAAGAGAGCGAGCGCCAGAGCATGCAAGCTGAAGACGTCGCAATGCGACTGCTGCTCGAGCGCACGCGTCGCGCACTTGGGCGTCCGCTGCTCCAGGTCCAAGACGCAGCGTCGAACGCGTACATCCGCATGCTCACGCATATTGTGAACCCGTCGTCGCTGCTCTATCGCCTCGAGTTCCTCCGCTGTCTCGCAATACCTGCACCGCAACACTTGGTACTGCAGATGCTCGATCGCTCCAAGCACTCGCAGCGCGATGGCTCGTGTGCAAACCACTACGTTCTGAACACACTGTCGTGCCGCAATGAACAGGAAGCCGACTACGCGTTCAAGCAGCTCAAGCTCTTGGAAGAGCAGCTCCAGAGTCCGTACGTTGCACGCGTCGCGTCTGTGTCGCGGCACACGTACCAGGTCTTTGCGGACTCGGGCATGCTCGTCGAGTGCTGGCCGATCCTGTTCGTCGCGACTGAGTTCTTTGGCGGCGGGACGTGGCTCCAGCACTTTCACACGCACTACCTCACGCGCGATGACATTGTTGACGACACTGTTGGCGACAGTGTCAGCCACGCATACGCTCGCTTCGAGCAGCATCTGCTCGCAACGTTTCGCGAGGTCGCTGCAGGCTTAGCAGCGATGCACAGCCTCGGCGTCGTGCATCTCAACGTCAGCCTTGACAACATCTACATTGCCGAGGCGGACGCCTCGAACACTGTGCACGTACGCCTCGCGGGGTTCCTCGTATGCAAAGCCGCGTTCACAGACGAGCAGCTACGCTCTGGCGGGCTCTTGCAGTGTCTCAACTACTGCCTCGCGCCGCCTGAAGCGCTCACAGACAAGCAGCCAGTGACTGCAAAAGCGGATGTCTGGATGCTTGGCTGTGCGCTGGTTGAAGCGCTCGTGCTCTGGCAGCAGCAGCAGCTCCAAGCCTGTACGTCAAAGCAAGACGCTGACGGTTCGACAAGGTCTGCGCAACTATCATCACCACCACCACCGATGCGACGAATCGTGCACTTGCAAACGCTCGAAGACGTGATGCAAGCGATCCCGATCGCAACGAGCGCAACGCTCCGGTCGCTCCTTCGGATGTTGCTGCAGCGCAACCCGACGCAGCGACCGCAGATGAGTCAAGTCCTCGACTATCTCGCGTTTGCAGGCAAGCAGCAGCGTCTTGGAACGTCAAGTCGGTGACGCTTCTTCTGCTTGATGGGCATGTTTGCTCGTCTAGTCTGGTGATGGAGGCATTCGAGTACGCCGCGCGAGGACTGGTGTGCGAAGTCAGAGGCTCCATAGTCATCGCTGCATCACTGCGCGAACTTGACGTCGGAGACTAGAACCAGTCGGGTGTTAGTTATCGGTTATCGGCTGACTCCTATGTGGCGCTACGGCTATGCCAGCTCTTGCTTGCGACCTAGAGGTCATCATCATGCAACCGAGTCCGGCCTTTCACCGGGTGGGCACGTTTCAAGGATCGCTTGCCGTCGCCCACGGATTGGATCACGCACTTGTCCTTCCTCGCGTCGTAGTCTCTGGCGGCATCACGAAGCCTGGATGCGTCTTCGAGCGGCTGTACCTCGACGCGGTCTCGTAGCGGCTGGACGCGTGGGACAGACATGACGGTCGCACTGAAGCAGGAGTTCTGAGCGAAGCTTGACTTGGAACATACGTCTCGATGCGCAAGCGAGCGACGCCATCTTCAGCACTTGCTCCGCGACAGACGCCTGGACAGACGCTTGAAGACTCGCTACTCGACGGCTCTTGATTCACTTGGCGTCAAGAGCAGGCGAGCAGCGCGACGCGAGCCGAAAGCGACTGTGTAGCGGTGTGTGGAGCGAGGCGAAGGATGAACTTGTGCGCTGGGCGGCGAAATCGAGACTGGTCAAAGGGCATCAATTGGGCAGTTGGGCTGGGCGATGTCCTATGCACGAGTAGCGCAAGATGGACGTGTCATCCCTCCTGTTTTCGAGAGCACATCTGTTCCATAGCGTCCAGACGACCCTGTGGCTTAGACGCAGTGCTTTGGCTTGACTATCGTGATAGCGATGGTGAAGCGACGCCTCGTTGCCTCGATCAGTCGCGACGGTTGCGTGCAAAGTGTCAGGCGTGGAGATCGAGCAAGCACGCTCGCGACAGTGAGGCGAGACAAGCGCTCGCGCTGTAGCGCCAAGGTATCTGTCAGTCCGCATCGAAAGGGACGCCAGCCTCTGTGTGTGCGAACGACACCTCGTCGCTCGTGACTCGGTCTTCGCCTCTTGCGACGACTATGCCGCATGGGCAGAACGTGACGCTCAAGGAGCTCTTCCACGCGGCGCAGCAGGACGAGTTCCAGACTGTGAAGGACTACCTCGAGATCGTGCTCCACGGCAGTGACGGTCATGGAGCGGAGCATGGAGCAGCAACACCAAGTCCAGCAGACCAGCGCGCTGTGATCGAGTCGCTGCTCGAAGCCAAGACGAAGAACACGCTCCTGCACTACGCATGCGACAACGGCAATCTCGACGCGTGCAAGTACTTGCTCATGCTCGACGGCATGGCCGAGCTGTTTCTGAATGAACCGAATGCGTTCGGTCACACGCCGCTGTTCTACGCATCGAGTAGCGGTCGCTTGCCACTCGTGAAACGGCTCATCTCGAACGGCGCAGACATTGATCCGGACTACAGCGACCGCAGCGACATTGCGCCGCGCGAGGGCGACCACGGGATCTTCACGCCGCTCCAGATCGCGTGCTTCAAAGGTCACGAAGACGTTGCGAACTTCCTCGTCGAGTGCAACGCAGAGCTCTCTGGTACGCGACGCAATGGCAAGACACCGCTCCACTTTGCGTGTGCGCAGAACCACAAGCGCGTCGTCAAGATCCTCTTGGATGCCGGTGCAGATGTCCACGCATGCGATGATCAAGGCAAGACACCAGTCGACGTCTCAGACGCCTCGATACTTGCAGTATTGCTGCCTGACGAACATGGTAGCAGTGATGACGAAGACGACGATGGCCTCGAAGCTGCTGCCGATGGGAGCGATGACGATGAGGACAACGAAGATGACAGCTCGCCTGAAGGGCAAGAACAAAAGCGCGCGCTCGAGAGCATCAAAGGCGCGTTCGGAGGGGTCAAAGAGCCTAACTTGTTGTTTAGGCTGGACTTCTCTCCTGCCAGAGGGAACTACCCAGCATTACTACGTTGTCTAGACTACATGGTTGTTGATCTCTGGCCCAATGTGAGTGGCGGTGTTGCAAAGATGGAGGAGACGCGGATGAGGTCGTTCCGTAGCGTTGTGTCGTTGTTCACGATCGCAGTGCGGAGTGCGTGACGGATGTGAAGGCGGCGACGACTGTGGATGATCGGCCATTCGCTGAGTGGTGAAGTAGTCGACACTGTGAGCGGAGTCATTGCGTGTCGCTTTGCACGCTGCTTGACCGACCCGCGAAAGCGAGCGACCACAACAAGGACTAGCACTACAGCAGGACGGGCAGAGGAACCACAGCAGCAACCGCGTCGTGTGCAGTTCACACAGCACTGTCGCGACTCTCACTAAACTTGCATCGATGCACTCAAGTGTGCTCATGTGGCTTGATCGCTCGCTTTGTCTAGAACAGTTGAAATGGTGATGCCCGAGATCTCGTTCTCGCATCCTCGCCTCGCACTCTCGACCACAACTCGGTGCGCGCAGCTCGATGATCTCAGTGCGTTTGACCCGAGACGAACACGTTCGCGTTGCGGTGCGCTTATGCGAGTGATCCGCGTGGCGGCGCTGTCAACGCAACGTCGCGGAAGAGCCGAGACAGAGGGCGGACTTGCTCGTACGAGCAGCGAGTGTCATGTTCACGTTCACGCTGCGCCGCAACGCGTTGATCAGTTGATCAGCATCACATGAGCTCACTTGTGAATCGACGACGCTTGAGCAAGTCGCTGTTCTGTTGCGTGGTGTTGCTTGATAGAAACCATCGATAGTGCTGAAATCCAGGTAAGTGCAGAGATCCTGAGCAATCCGGCAACTGGCTCGCACAAGAAATCAGATGCACGCAACTTTGTTATGGAGCAGTTGCTTCTTGTTTCCTCGGGTGCCTTGCCAATGCGAACTACGTCGTGCTCGAGTGCCTTGCGAATGCCATCTACGCCATGCATGCTCGAGCGCTTGCTGTGCTTGCTGCGCTTGTGTGGGGCGTCCTAGCTGTAGCTGTCCATCAATGCACATGCATTGCGTCTTGCGTGACCGACGTCTTTGTCTGCTGATTTAGTCGGCAAATCCCACACGCATCATTACACAGAGCGCGAGCGCGACTTTCTTGACACGTTCCGGTCGCTACACTTCTCTCTCTCAATGATAAGCTCACTCTCAGGACCAAAGCACGCGTGCTTTCGCGCCTCCACCGTCAAACAAGCAGCGGTGCTCGTGCTAAACGAGCTGGCCGGTTCTCGCTTCACACAACAAGCAGAGACCTTGCAAAACCATAGCGTGACTGCGTTATAGAGCCCGGCCAGATGGCTGTGAGCAGGCCGCGAAATGAAGACACGAAGGTGTACAGTTCTGCGTCGAACAGACGGCGAGCGGGACCCGCAAGTCTGTTTTGGCAAAACTGGTGGCCTCGCACATCGTTGCGGATGCAAGTGCTCTCTATCGCGCTCTCTCGCCAAGACTTGCAGACTTGCAGACTCGCGCTCCTTGGTCTCAGCACTCAGTCCATCTTCGGCGATCGAGCGAGCGAACAGCACGCAGACGTCTATCGCGAGCGCCTCGGTAGCGTACACAGTCCTCGGTTCGTCCTGCGCAGCACACAGCACATAGCACACAGCGCTCGAAGCTTCCTAGCACACGACAGCACACCACAGGGCAACCATGATGCGCAAGATCACTGGCATGACGCCGAACCCGTCCGGGTCGGACTTGAGCCTCACGCCGCTGAGCACGAACCAGCAGCGCAAGTTCTCCGACATCTCGATGCAGCAGTACGAGTACGAGCTCCGCACAGACTTCACGCGCAAGAAGTCCAAGCAGCACGACGGCGTTGGACCGGGCGGCATCCCGCTCCTGCACGAAAACATGGAGCTCAAGGACATGTTCACGTCGCCGTACGATCACACGGCGCGCGTGAGCGTCGTCCTGCTCCTCATCGGTGTCGCTGCTGGCATCGGTCTCGGTCTCTTCCTCGACAACAAAGACATTGGGAAAGACGCCGACTCGTGGATCGCGCTCCCTGGTATGCTCTTCATCGACGCGCTCACGTGCTTGATCACGCCCATGGTGTTCTGCTCGGTCGTGACGTGCATCGGCGAGCTCGTGCTCGCAGGCAAAGCGCGGTCAATCGGGAGCCGCACGCTCGCGTACTTTGCAATGGCGTCGATCACGTCGTCGTCGCTCGGTACGATCTTTGGCGCGATCTTCTCGCCGTTCTTCAAGCACAGCATGATGGACGCCAAGCCCACGCTGCCGTCCGTCATGACGTTCCGGTGCCCAAACGACCTGCTCCTCATGCAGCTCCAGAACGGCTCGCTCCAGTGCTCCGAGGCGCTCAGCTCTGTACCCGAGTCGCAGTTCTTCTTGAACGACACGTCGAGCTTCTTCACGCTCGCCAACACGACGTACTCGACGCTCTCGGTCTCGGACCAGATCATCAGTATCCTCAACACGATGGTGCCGACGAACGTCGTCGGTGCGTTCGCTGAAGGCGCCAACTTGAGCGTCATCATGTTTGCGTTCGTGTTTGGCATCGCCGTTGTCAAGGGCTACGACTCGCGCCCGGGCGTTGAGAACTACCCGCTCCTGCTCATTGCGCACGCGAATGTCATGCTCCGCATGATGATCAACATGGTCGTCGCGTACATGCCGATCGCCGTTATCTCGCTCATTGCCGGCTCCATGTCGTCGACCGAATCGGCGTCACACATCCTCGAGAACGTGCTGTTCCTCATCTTGGCGCTCACTGCCGCGCTCCTAACGCTGCTCTTTGGCGTCATGGGCACGGCGCTCGCCGTCACGACGCGCACCAACATCTTCAAGTACCTCAAGCACATGGTGCCAGCTCAGGTGTTCATCTTTGGGTGCTCGTCGTCGATTGCGACGCTCCCAATGACAATGCGCTGCGTCGATGCGTCTGGCCAGGTCTCGCGCCCGCTCTCGCGCTTTGTGCTCTCGATCGGCGCAACAAGCAACCTCAACGGCACGGCCGTGTACATGCCACTCGCGTGTATCTTCCTCGCCAAGGCTGGCGGCTACTCGAGCGACCTCACGCCGCTCAACTACATCATCCTCGCGATCATTGGCTCGATCTCGTCGCTCGGCGTTGCGCCTGTGCCGCACTCGGGCCTTGTGATGGTCATCACCGTGTGGAAGACAGTGTTTGGACACCCCATGCCCGTGGCGTTCTCGATCCTCGTCGGCGCCGACTGGATCCTCAACCGCATGCGCGCGATTGTGAACATCACGAACGACACGATCATTGCGCGGATCATCGCGGAGCAGTGCGGCGAGACGCAGCTCTCGGACGCAGGTGCGCACGACATGTACGCGATGGAGGACAGCATCCTCACGCCGCCGTCGCTCGCAGAGCACCACCATTGAATCCCACGCGATGGCGGCCACCACCACGAGCAGATGCCGCGCCGCAAAGACGCCACGCGTGCGCATGACCCGAGCAAGAGCAGCAGTAGTAGTCTTGGCAGCAGTGGTGGCGGAGGTGGTCACCATCATCATCACGTAGTGAGCAGCAAGAGTCCGCGGCAGCAGCGCCTTCCGTCGCAGGAGCCACTGCCGCGCGACTCGACGAGGACCGGTGTGTTCCTCTAAGCGATGGCGAGTGTGTATCTAAGACGTGCGTGTGAATGAATGTATCAACACCAACTACCAACACTGTCGGTCGTCTCGGTCATCTCGTGCTACAGTGTGACGACGCAAAAGTCGTGGCGTCCGATCGCGACGAGGGCGTCGCCAGTCGGGCTCCAGCGCACGCCCATTGCTTTGAAGTCGTCTGAACAATAGCAGACGCAGTAGCAGCGTGAAGCGATCATCAGCTCCAGTCATGCCCGGCTACTGCTGACTCTGTCAACACGCGATTGGAGCAGACGTACCGACAGGGACATCGATCCACGAGACGCCACTGGTTGGTGACCACAAATACACGCGGTTCTCGCTAGCGCAGAGTGCGAGGCGACTCGCGACAGGGTCCCACCGCACGTTCCGGACTGGCTGCATGAGCGAGACGACCGAGTGGAGCGTCATTGTCTCCGTCGTCCAGACCCAGACGTTGTGCGGCATCAAGTCGCTCTTTGTTGCGACGAACGCCGAGTCGCTGCTCCACGCGACGCGACTCACGCCCATCTTTGGGTACTCTTTCCTACAGTCGCGCGACGGCGATCCGCGGCACCGTTGTCAGTCAGACAGACGCAGATACGGCGCTATCACAACACTAGCCACAGTCGTACGTACAGCGGATCCGGCGTCGTCGTGAGGACCGAGAACGGCGGCTCGCGCACAACAAAGCAGATCTCGCGCGTGCGGTGACCGCCAGCAGCGCTTGCAGCAGCTGACGCAGCGCGCGACGAGTTCGATAGGAGCGCAGACGACGACGACGACGATGCATTCTGTGAGGTGATCGGCACGCGCTTGCCGGCTGGCCGATCAGTCACAGGCGTGTCGGCAAAGTGCTCTTCGTACTCGAGTGCGAGCGCATTGAGGCGCGACGTCGTGACAGCGAGGGCGTCGTGGTCCAAGTCAGCGATCGGCTGCCAGTGAAGATGGCTCAGCACGCGCAAGTGGTCGTCGTAGCTCCCGAGGGCGAGGAACTGACCGGACGTTGACCACGCGATCGCTCGCAGCCCCAGCGCGTGCTCGTACGCCTAGCACAGATCCAAGAGAGCGGCAGACAGAGCGAGGCTTGATGAGCAGCTGCAGCTGTCGTAGTAGAAGGAGTGGACCAGGTCCTGCTAGGACGGACCTGGTACTTGGCGAGGAGCGTGCCATTCGCTGCGTAGAGCAGGACGCGGAACTCCAGATGCGTATCGCGGACAGCGATCGTACTAGCGAGAGTGTGTGAGAGCAGAGGAGGCGTCAGTGTATAAGTCCAGTCCACTGCGACGCACTGTCAGGAGCACAAGCGACGTACGAGTTGTCGGGCGACCACGCGATCTCGGCGCAGTCGTAGCTCTCGAGCGCAAAGTGCGTCACGAGCTCCCAGGACGCGCAGTTGTAGAGACCAATGAAGTCCTACAGTCACGACACGTCCATATGTCAGTGGTCTGTATCGCTAGTGTCACTCGTAGCAATAGAGAAAGAGATAGCTGGACAGACAGACCTTGCAGTCGTGGCGCTCTGCGACTGCGAGCAGCGCACCGTCTCCGCTGAACGAGAAGCCGTCGGCTGCGAGCTTGGGGCTCCGGAGGACGTACTTGGCGCTGTCCTGGAGCGACCACACAGTTGCGTGGAGCTGAAAGTCCGAGACTGTGATGAAGTGGCGCGAGTCTGGCGCCCACTTGCCGTAGATCTGCTCATGCACGGACGTTATGATGTGGCAGAGTCAGTCGCAAGCGAGTGGGTCAAGAACGACTGCTGGCTCCTAGCGCGCACCATGCCAGCGACGCCCTCGCTGATCTTGCACGTCCACGACGAGTCTTTCATCGACCAGATCTGTCGTCATAGGCGATAGGAGCAAGCGCAGCTGTCAGTCGATGTGGCTCTGTGTGGCTCAGTGCCTAGCTAAGAGTGCGACCTGGACGATCGCGCGCTTGTACATCGCTGTCGAGACGAGCTGCGAGTCGTCGGACCAAGCGATCGACTGGATCGCGTCCAGCGCCGAGTACTGCTGCGCGATCTGCAGCGTCGTGCGTTCGCGGATCACAAGGCGACTGCCATGTGCGACTGCGAGGAATTGACCGCACGGAGACCACTGCACGAGTCCATTGCTCGCTTTCAACAGCGCAGAGATCTCGACTTCTGGTGGCGCTGCGTCAGTAGGAGCACTTCTAAGCCTGCTGAGCCCACGCGTGTCATGTTCATGCGCTGTATGGCGCGCATCCGCAGCACCAGATCGGGCATCAATGCTGGCGGCACTTGGCTGCATGCTCGTTCGACTCGAGGTCCTTCAAGCAGAAAATATTGATAGTGAAGAAATCGAGAGCTATTGCGGTACTGAAACACTTGTGTTGACTATACTCAGTCAAATCTAGATAGTGCAATAAACCAGGATAAGCACCAACCGACTCGCCTTCCCACAATTGAGCACGCCGCCAACGAGCCAAGTAGCAGCAACAGCAGCATCCATGACAGACGTCGAGATGACAGTTGTAGACGACACGCCGAGGTACAGCTACGTGCATCTACACATGTGTATGTGTGAACATGCTCTTGCTATTTCATATACACTAACAGCACGCACGCTCGCAGCTTTGAAGGCATTTCGTCCCGCAATCGCGCGACCGAGTCGTGGCCGTGGGTAGAGAAGTACCGGCCGTCGAGTCTCAGTGACTTGATCGCGCACCAAGAGATCATTTCGACGCTCAACCGCCTCATCGATGCGCAGAAGCTCCCGCACTTGCTCTTCTACGGCCCGCCTGGCACTGGCAAGACGTCGATGATCATCGCCGCTGCGCGGCGTCTCTACGGCAAGAACTACGGCTCGATGGTGCTCGAGGTGCGTCCGAGCGCGCGTGTGTATGGCTGTATGAGCGCATCAGTCGACGCCTAGGACTCACACCTGCCTCTCTCTCTCTCTCATACTCGCATATATATGAACAGCTCAATGCGTCGGACGACCGTGGCATTGACGTCGTGCGCAATCAGATCAAAGAGTTCGCCGGCACGAAGAAGCTCTTTAGCTGCGGCGTGAAGCTCATTATCCTCGACGAAGCCGACTCGATGACGAATGACGCGCAGTTTTCGCTCCGTCGCGGTGCGTCCAACGTCTTCTGAGCTGTCTCGAGTCTCCTCTTGTCGTTGCTCTTGCACACCATCACTCACTCACATGTCTTCTTATGACCATCACTCACTGTCCAATAGTGATTGAAAAGTACACAAAGAATGCGCGGTTCTGCCTCATCTGCAACTACGTGAGCAAGATCATCCCGGCGCTGCAGTCGCGCTGCACGCGCTTTCGCTTCGCGCCTTTGAACGAAAGTCAAGTGAGCGAGCGCGTGAAGCACATCGCTGAGCTCGAAAAGTGCGTCTCCGGTGTCCACCATCGTCCCAGTGACTGACTGACCTGACCTAACCTGACCTGTCCTAGCTCCAAGATCGATCCACACTCACTGACGCACTCTCTCACACACACTCGCGCTGTCCATACAGACTCAAGATGACAGACGATGGCTTCCAGGCGATCCTGCGCCTCGGTGCGGGCGACATGCGCCGCATCCTCAACATCCTCCAAGCCACGTCCATGGCGCACGACGTCGTGAACGAAGCGAACGTGTACATGTGCACGGGCAATCCGCTGCCTGCGGACATTGCGTCGATCACGCAGTGGCTCTGGAACGACCGGTTCCCTGACGCCGTGCGCAAGTGCGCCGAGATGCAGAAGCTCAAGGGCTACGCCACGAGCGACATTCTCCAGGACGTCTACCGCGCTACGACAGACCTCGAGCTCCCACCAGCGTGCCGCATGTACCTCGTCGACGAACTTGCAAAGCTCGAGCATCGCCTCGCAAGTGGCACGACGGAAGAGCTCCAGCTCACTGCGCTCGTCTCGGTCTTTGCGATCGCACGCGAGCAAATGGGCGACGCCGTAGCTGCGACAGCGTCCTAGATCCAGAAGCGAGAGAGCACGGCGACGTCAGGTCGGGGCTGGGCAGTCAACCAGGTACGACAGCTCCGAGTACTCCACAGAATGAACAGACAATGGACAGACACTCGCGAGACGTCGCATGCACGAAGGAAGGCAGCCAATGTTACGCACGCAGCAGCGCTGCTGGCTGCAGTATGGAGTGATTGGTGATTGAGCGATGGCTTGTCGTGCTCGCGACAACGCAGCACGACGTCTCACACGGTCTCGCTTACTTCTCTAGGAGCAGCACCTTGCCGATCGCAATCGTCTTGCCTTCGTCACGGAGCGTGAGGCGACCGAGCTGCGGCAGCGTCTCGAACGTCTCGAGCGTAATGCTCTGCTCGACTTCGATGCGGCAGATCACACTCTGGCCCTGCTTGATGTACGTCACCGGCTTGCGCACGGGCTTGCCAGTCTTTGGGTCAATCGGACGCAAGAGCTTCGTGATCGTGCACTCCTGTGCGATCGTGTGGCAGTGCAAGATGCACTTGTACCCCGCCGTGAGCAGCGGGCGGTGCTCAAGCGTGTCCACGAGCGCGATCTGCGCTGCGAACGTGTGGATCGCGCGCGGCACGGGCTCGACCTTGTTGCCGCAGAGCACAAAGCCCTTGAGCACGTCTTCAAGGCCGCACGAGAGGCGGATCGTGACGTTCTCGCCAGGCTTCGCCGTGCGCACTGGCAGCTCGTTGATAAACACTTGCTGCACGATCGCCGTGGCGTTCGTGGGCATGAGCAGGACCTTTTGGCCCGTACGAAGGACGCCCGACTCGACTTTGCCGAGCGCAATCGTGCCGCGCTCTTGGTACCGGTCGAGGATCGGCACGCGGAGCGGACCGTCTGGGTTGCGGTCGCCAATGTGCATCGTGTCCATGTAGTTGATGAGCGAGTCGCCTTCGTACCACGGCGCTGTCGCGGCGCTCACTTTCGTCTTGATGTTCTCGCCGTGGAGACCCGTGACAGGGATGAACGCAACGTCGCGCTTCACGGCAAAGCCGCACGTGCGCAAGAACGGACGGAGCTTGTCGGCGCACTCGTCAAAGCGCTCCTTCGCCCACTTGCACTCGTCCATCTTGTTGATCACAACGATGAGCTTGTTGATCCCGAGCGTCTTGGCGAGCATCGCGTGCTCGCGCGTCTGACCGCCGCGCTCAAAGCCCGTCTCGAACTCGCCCTTGCGCGCCGAGATCACGAGGATGCCAATGTCAGCTTGCGACGCGCCTTGGATCATGTTGGGGACGTAGTTCTTGTGTCCCGGTGCGTCCAAGATCGTGAACCGGCGGTTCGGCGTCTCAAAGTGCGCACGACCGACTTCGACCGTCTTGCCCTTGGCGCGCTCTTCTTCACCAGTGTCCATGATGAACGCGAGGAACCACGAGTCGCGGTTCCGCGCCTTCGCCTCTTTCTCGAACCGCTCGATCGTGCGCTTGTCGACCATGTCCATGAGGTACAAGATGTTGCCTGAGAGCGTCGACTTGCCTGCGTCAACGTGGCCAATGAGCACGACGTTCAAGTGCTCGCGCGGGTCTTCTTCAATCAGCTCGGCTTCGTCGACCACGAACTCCTCGTCGTCGTCCGCGTCGCCGTCCGCAGCAGCAGTCGAGTCGTCGACTGTGAGCTTCTCGACCTTTTCTTCAAGCGGCTCTGCTGTCGCAGGCGGCGCAGCAGCGGCCTTGGGCGATGAGACTGGCGGCGCTGCTTTCTTTGGCGACGCGACTGGCGTTGGTGGCTTCGCAGTAGCAGGTGGCGCCGCGCCAAGCACAGCGGCCTTCTTTGGCACTGGCATGACCGGGTTGAAGCTCGGCGCAGCAGGCGGCGCCGGTGGCGGCGGCGGTGGCACGAACGACGCCGGTGGCGCCCACGTCGACGCCGATGGGTTGAACGTGAACGCCTTCGCAGTCGGGTTCAGCGTTGGCTTGTTGTTGTTGTCTGCACATCCACACACACGCAAACGTCCAAAGAGATGGCTAGTTAGTTGCCTGGCACACACACATAAGCACAGCCATGTAAATGCTCTTGTGATCCTTGCTCGCTGCCACTGATCCATCCACACGAGACTCCCTCCTTGACACAAGCAAACGCAAACGCTTGCAGGGGGAATGCGCCGCATGTGCTCATGCAATCGAGGGGTGGGCATGCGAGCGACGAGAAGATACAGAGAGGCGAGCGCAAGAGGGGAACGCACCAGCCATTCTTGCGCAGTCAGTCAGTCGGTCGTCTTCTTCGTCGTCGTCGTAGAGAGATGCTCGTCGAGTGAGTCTGTTGGCAACGACTGGCAGCCACGAGCGAGCGCTGTCACATTTAGATAGTGAGAAAATCAAGGGAATCCCCACTTAAAAGAGTAAAACTCGAAAATATCGGTTTTCTAAAATGAAATGTCAATTTAGAAGCGATTCAACGAATAATATACTTCTTAGCATCCGGACCTTAGCTCAATATGTATTGTTTACTTGAAAACTGTATGTGATGTTTGTATAAATGTTTCGTCTGTATATTTTGTAGATATGTATGGTAATTTAGTTAATTTCAATCGATTTTAGCTAAAATACGCGGATATTTTGAGTTTGATTGTGGTATAATGCCTTAGTATACGGTATTTTATTCGGTTGACCTGTCAGTTCTCAAAAATGATTGATTACAAGCTCGTCCTTTGAGAAATCTTATGGCGCGTTTTCACCAGTCATGTGCTGAAGTGCGCGTCACGACGCTCCACACATTGCGTCTCCAGTGAACGCCAAAGCGACTGCGCAACTGTTGTTGCTGTTGCTAGCGTCGCTTGCTCAAGGCACAAGCTCCTGCTACCAATACTTTCCAGTAGGCAGCGCTCAAAGGCACGGTCTACTGGAAAGTACGAAATACCTGCAACCGTTGAAAATACGGTCACTCCATGAAAAACGAGGTACCTTGACTCGTAAAAAGCACCCTTTGTCATTCACACATGAGCAAAAGGAGCGCTAGCGCCCCGCTTCCGCTCAATCACTCATACCACATGCACGATGTCATACGCCCAGCCAACAAACCAAGATCGCCTGCATTAGTATACGGTTGGATATTCTAACCAGTCGGACAGTCTATGTTTGCTCGCTTCCTTCGGAAAGAAGACATTAGTGAGGACTAGTCCATGCAAGCATCGTGTGTGGTGTATCTGGTAAGCCCCAAGTGACTGTGATGGACAAGTTTAGTTTGCATCTTGCGCATCAAGTTGTTAGTAATGGGACGCCGCTCACAAAGAACTCGATCATATCATAAATTTTCATATTGTCGACGTGTCTGTGCCGCTCCACACACTTCTCAGCGACGATCCGCTGGGCGAGCCTGCGACGACATAGTCGTTGCAACCAGCAACAAGCAAAGCAAAAGCAGAGGTCGGTATCCGTGGTTACATAAACCGCTTGATGCGCCGTGTCAGCATCCCAGAACAAGTAATGCGAGACCTCACCTCCCACTCGTTACGCCGCGGTGGCGCGCAGCACGCCAACGGAGACGACATGCTCGCTGCGCAGTGAATTTCAATGTGTAGCGGGGTTACCGCCCACTACGCGCTAGGTACGACTAGCGACCCCCACTCCTGCATATTCCATTTTGGAGGTTGTTCTTTAGTGTTCTTCTACAGGGAGATCCTCTATTAGAGCGCTTCCATAATTGGGTGGCTTTCAGTACTTCCGTACTTAGTCGAGAGCATTCATAACATCAAATCAAAAGCCTCAGTTGAAAAAACACCCAATCGCTTCCTCGTGAGTCCACGTGCAAGACAAAGTCACGCCCCGTGACACCTGGTAGCACTTCGTAGTCCGTCTAACGACCATGAAGGTCATCCCGATCAAGAGCGACGACGGGTCGTCGCTGTCCTACGGCGACTTCATGCATGTAACGAGGTCACCCGTTACAGGCACGCACGTGCGGCTGTGAGGAAGCGCCTCGCTCTCGGGCCTGGCCCGAGAGCGCGGAAGAGCGGGTTCTTGATCGTGTCTCTGAGGCAAGCTCAGATACGACGGCGAGGGACAGAGGAGTGTCTTCTGTCTGGCAAATTGGAGAGTTGTGATTGATCTGCGCCGGCGGCAGCGCCGGCGCCTGCTTAGGAAAAACCTAATAACCTACTTACTCCTACGTGTCTAACTTTGATTGGCTAACGTC
>JAASFL010000495.1:0-18158 GCA_023333735.1 Globisporangium takayamanum
AGTCAAAGACGCTGCGGACTTCGTCCCGCGCGCGCTCGATCGCGCCAGCTAGCGCTGCGATCTGTGCTGCGATGCTTCCAGCTGCTGCGTGCATCGCTTCGAGCGTCGGCGTGGACTCAGTACCTGGATCTGCTGCAGTCTCCAGCACTGTGAGCTCTGCTTGGAGCTTCGCAAAGCTCGCTTGGAGTTTCGTAAAGTCGTCGTGGATCGTATCGAACGACTCGCGCGCAGCGAGTGGGACGCGCTTGAGTTCGTCGCTAAAGTCGAGGACCTGCGGATGGTTCTTCTTCACGAGGCGCACGAGGTAGTGCAGCACAGTGGTCTTCTGGTTCACGGCCTTTGTATGTCCGAGACGCAGGAGCGAGTCGACCGTGAAGCCGCGGATGCCGCTGTTCGCATCGCCACTGCCGTTCAGCGTGTTCCCGAGCTTGAGCACCATGCTCAGCAGCACTTTGAGCAGTCGACTCCCCTTCACTTCTTCACTCGCAACGTGCATGTTTGTGAACGACGCCGTGAGCTCTGCGTTCCGCGACGGGAACGCGAGCTGGAACACGAGACACTCCATGCGCGACGCACAGCGCTGCACGCGCGCCATCTCGCGCATGAACTTCTCCGCCTAGACAGGTAGGCATACAGGGAGACAGAGAGGTAGGTACGACAGTGTTAGACAAGCTGTCCTAGGTAGTACTAGCCCCAAGCCAAGCAAGAGAGAGAGTCCTAGACGTCCTAGACTCGCAACCAACAACGCACCTCGCCGAGCACTGTGACGTCGCCCGTGTATGCGGCGACGAGCGCTGCTTCCTCTGCTGTCGGGAGGAACTCGCTGATGCCAACGAGCTGCTCGAGCGTGAGGCTCTTGGCGTCAAACGTCTCGACTGCGTCTGCGATCTCGCTGTAGCTCAGCTTCACGCGCGCGAGCGAGATCGCAGCGTTCATTGCGCGCTTTGCGTCAATGAGCGTCACGCTCTGCTTGCGCTGGAGCGCTTTGCTGTGACTCGCTTTCTTCTTACTACCACCGCCACTGCTGCTGCTGCTGCTACTGGCGTCGGCGTTCGCAAAGAAGAGCGACTCGAGTTCGTCCATGTCCATGTCAAACGCCACGTCGTCGTCGCCGCGGTCTTCCCAGATCGTCTGCTGGTGGAGACTTCGGAGCCGATCGTCTGAGATCGCTTGCCAGTGGAGCTTCTTGCGCCGCGGTGGAGGCTTGCGGACGGATGGCGTTGCGCCAGTGCTGCTGCTGCTAGACACAAGCGCTGACACAAGCGCGTCTGATCCGAGGTCGAGCGCTCGTGCGTCGACACCGTCCGTCGCCATTTTGTGGCGCACCGCGCCGTCTGGGAGTCCCATCTTGAGCATCTTGAAGTACTTGGCGTACACTGGATCGTCGCCGAGCGTCGGAGCCGCAGACGCAGGAGCAGACGCAGCGACGAGCTGGGCGTACGTCGCATCGCCGCCGAGTGCGAGCGCCTGTTCGTCGGCGCCGTCAGTCTTGATCTTGTGCCGCACAGCGTCCTCTGGAAGCCCCATCTTGAGCATCTTGAAGTACTTGCCATAGACGTCGTGGTCTCTCAGCAGCACCGTGTCGATGTCAGGACTCGTGACTGCAGAGCTGCTCGCTGACTCGACTGGCGGCGATGGCGCTGGCGTCTCTAGTGCGGATCCAGACGGCTCGTCTAGCGTCGCTGACGCAACGGCAGTAGCAGTAGTCTCAGCAGTCTCCGAGCGCTGGCTCCGAGGCGCTCGCACGCCTGTGATATCGTCCTGCAGGCGCGAGCGCGCTTCAAGTGGCACTGCGTGCGTGAGCTTGTCTTTCATGGCGTCGTCGTAGAGCGCGTCGGGTCCAAAGTCGACGATGAGCGGGTCGAGTCCGTCCATGATGAGCTTGTGCTTGACTGCGTCCTTTGGGCATCCGAGGCGCAGCATCTCAAAGTAGCTCTTGAACGCGTCGACGTCACGGAGCCGGACGCTGGGCGACAGTGTTGGCGCTCGTGCTGACGACTCTGCGCTTAAAGGCGGACGCGACAGTGTCGACGGGTCTGCGCCGTCCTTCACCATGCAGTTCTGCACGGCAGCGAACGGCACGCCGCGCTTGAGCATCATCTCGTACTTGGACTCTCCATTGCTACTACTGCTCGCAGGTGCTGCTGGTGTATCAGCAGTGCTGGGAGTGGCAGTGTCCTCGCTCTTTGAAGCTCGCTTCGCGACGATGTTGCGCAGGAGCGCTGCGTTGCGATCGAGTGGGGCTGAAAGCGCGGCGGTGTTCGCTGGTGGCGATGCACGTGCTGCGATCTGCGCCATGAGGTCGCTTCGAGAGACTGCAGGACTTGCGGATGCGGCAGCTGGGAGCTTTGAGCTCTTCACAGCATCCGCGTCTCTGGTGTCTGGAGCATCACTACGAGCACTCGAGCGCTCACTTGGTGCAACGACTGCGTCAGCTGCTGCCACATGCAGACTCGTCTGGATCCGAGACAACGACGTAGAAGCAGACGCGAGCTCCTGGCTCTGGCTGGTTGTGTTTGCTTCAGGCAGAGTCTCGGTCTTGGACGCACTTGTAGCAGCAGCAGCAGTCTTCACTGGCGTCTCCGCGTTCACAGACGACGAGGCACTGTCACTGGCCACTGGACTTGGTCTTGAAGGCGACACTGTCGAAGCAGCAGACGTCAATGAAGCTCCAGTGCTTCCACTGCCAGCATCTAGAGGCGCTATCGTCGATGCAATCGCGACGTTTGGCGTCGTCGCAGCGCGGAGCAAGTCGTCGACTGAGACGCCACTTGCGAGCAGAAACTCTCGGAGCTTGTCCATCTTGGCTGCCTCGCTCGTCTCTTCACTGCTGCTGCTGCTACTGCTCGGATCACTTGGTGCTTTCGCTCCAATCGGCGTCGTCCTCTCGATGGGGACGACTGGCGCTGCTCCTGGTGTGTAGCTCTTTGCCCACGACGTCGGCACGAGCGTCATGCCAGGCGGAACGACGCCATCACCTGCCACTGCGCAAGCGGCTGGCGCTGCTGCTGCTGGCGCACACGCGTCGCACTCCCACGCGCTAAAGAACTTCTTCACGTACACGCTGTGGTTCGTCCGGTCGCTCAGCGTCGTGAGTCCAAACGGGATCTTGCGCAAACCTGCACACGTCGTGTGGTAGAACCGACTGCACGCGCCGCTGCACTGCACGAGCTGCGGCCGGAGCATGTAGTCGTCGTCGTTGCACACGACGCACGTGCAGGCGTCGCCACTCGCGCTGCTGCTCGTTGCGCTCGATAGAGTCGCACTCGCGTACCGCGACCGCTGCGACTGCATCGCTACGATCTCTGCGGTTGTCTGCCGGCGCAGTGGACTCGTACTACTCGACAGTGTTGGCGCTGCTGCTGCTGGTGGTAGCTCGCTCGCGACGGGCGCCTGCGTCTCTGGTCGTCCAAAGCACGCAGCGAGCATGTCCGAGTGGAGCAAGTCGAGCGCGACGTTCGGCGCGTTCTGTGACCGCTGGAGTGCGAACGTCGTCGGCGTTTCGCCAAAGCCCATGCGGAGGAAGTTCGAGTGCATCGCTGGGTCAGGCAAGACGACGTGGTGCTTGGTGATCTCCAAGAGCCCTTGGCGCACGGCATGGTTCCCAGTGTAGTCCAAGCGCACGTGGCTCGGTCGCGCTGTCGCCATACTTGCGCCAGTAGCCGTAGTGCTAGCGTGGAGCACGAGGTCGACTGAGAAGTGGTCATCGTCAAAGCCATGCTCGTACTGCTTCATCATGTCGAGCTGGCGCTTCGAGAGCGTGACGACGCCAGGTGTGAGGAACCACGTCGAGTCGGCGTACCGGAAGAGCACGCGCGACGACGCGTCGACTGCCCCAGCGTCGCTGTCGTCGCCAGCACTGCTGCTCGTGTCGTACTCGTCGCCGAACGAGCAGAGGATCGAGAAGCCGCCATCGAGCTCGACGCCGTGCTCCCACGCGATCGCAAAGAACCCGTCGTCGCTGTTCCACTCGAGCACTGGTGCGCTGCTGTCGTCAAGACTCCCACCACTAGCGCTGTCCGTGCAGAACACGAGGCGGTAGTCGTCCCAGATCTGCACACACGGCTGGAGCTCAACTGGCAGCGCGCGAAAGATGATCGCTTTGAGCACGAGCGGTGCGTCGTTCGGTGGCTTCTGGAGCTCCAAGAGCGCGTAGAAGCTCGCGAGGAAGCGCTGGATCGACGGCGGTGTCTTGCTCCGGAGCGCCTCAGGCGTGAGCGACCGCATCGCCCAGCGCTTGCGGTAGAACGCGACGAACGCTGCGATCGGGTCGTCCGCCAAGCGCGCAAAGAGCAAGTAGCACGCAACGACGACGCCGCTGCGCGTCTTTCCTGTCTCGCAGTTCACGACTGCGACGTTCGCAGCGTCGAGCGAGAGCCATGCAAAGATGCTGTAGCAGATGCGGAAGATGAGGTCCATCGGCGGCGTGTGCGCCTTCATGCCGTCGCGCTCCCAGCTGAACTCGAGCATCTGCTCGCGCACTTTGGCAGCGATGGCGTGCGCGTCTGCTGCTGCAGTAGTCGAGCTGCTGCTGCTGCTGAGCTGCGGCGTGCGCTTCCAGAGCTGCTCAATGAGCGACGGCGCAGTGTTGCTGCTATTGCTATTGCTACCGCTGTCGTACGCAGGCGAGGCACAGGCGCTCGATGGCGCGTCGCTCTGGTCGAGCGCATTGAGATTGAAGATGAGGTAGTGGTTGCTGTGGTGCGTCTCGAGGTACTCGGCGAGCTCGTCAACGTTGATCTCGTTCGCTTTCTTGCTCGATGCGCTTGCGACTGGGAAGCCGCAGACAACGAGCTGCTCCGTGATGAACGTGAGGTCGAGCGCACTTGCTGGATCAGCGCCGCCGAGTCCAGTTGGTAAGAACGCGCTGATGCCGCTGCCGCTATGGCGCCGCCCGAGACGTGTGTGGCTATCAAAGACAGAGCTCGTGAGGCGACGGAGCGAGTCCATCGTGCGCTGCTCGTTGCGCTCGACGGTGATGTCGTTGAGCTGCTGCTGATGTGGTGTGACGGTCGCGAATACGAGTCTGCGACGCTTCGCTCACGAAAGAACGTGTTGCTTGGTGCTACTCTAAACTTGGAAAATGTATACTTGATTCTTACCTCCGAGTTGAAGTGCGTCAATGTCGTCGTCTCTGCCGACACCAAGGTCTTTGTCATACATGCCTCTGTCTTCTCACCACTATCAGCAACAGTAGCACCATACACGAGCGTCTCAATGGCGCTGCTACTGGTCACGCAGGTCGTTCCTTTATTGATTGATCAACGCACTCGCACTGCTATCCAAGCGACTGTCCACTCACTACTTTCAAAGTCTACGACGCGTAGTAGTAGCTCGTCGAGAGCTGCGCAAAGTTGACGCGCGCGCCAAAGAGCACGTAGAGCAGCAGCGACGAGCAAAAGACTGCCGCAACGAGCCCGAGCGGCAGCAGAAAGCGCTCAGTCCGGTGCAAGAACGGCAGTGCTATCGTTCATACAGAACCACATACGACACGTCAGTCTGGACAAGTTGCGCGATCGTACCAGAGCGCTAGGATGGATGGATGTGTGGACGTACCCATGTAGCCAAGGAACGTGATGTAGATGTAAAAGCCCCATGCAAGGGCGTAGAGGCTGTTCGCGAGCACGAGCGCAGCAAACGACGCAGATGCGAGCACTGGCGCCAGCAGAAACTGTCGGCATGCATATGCAATAGCGTGAGTCCCAGTGTAAGTCGCATTGAGTAGGATAGATGGATAGATGGATGTACCTGGAGGACGTAGAGAAAGAGGAAGAGGATGAAGAAGGCGTTGCAGTGGATGTCGAATGCGAACTGCCACTCGACGCGCTGCTCGACAAAGAATGTGTCGCCCATGCTCTGGCTGGAGTGTGGGCAAGAGAGAGAGAGAGAGGAGAGCAAGAGTCAGTCAGTACGACGCCAACTCATGCAAGAGCGAGACACAGCGCCTAGCAACGTACTTGGCGCGCAGTCGTAGCGACTGGTTGGCTATCCACCAGCAGAGCGTGGCGCAGAGGACGCCAAAGCCGAGCCACTCGACGACAACGGCGTGGAAGAGGAGCGAGAGATACGACGAGACGCTGCTCACGCGGAACGTCACGGCCCACGCCACGGTCGCGACCTGATGCAAGCAAGTAGGAGCCATAGCGAGAGAGAGAGTACATGTGAATGGACACAGTAAAGTCACATACACTTACACGCGTGAGGCAAGCGCGTACGAGCAAAAACAAGAGCTGGATGACTGCGAACGCCGGGTCGTCGCGTGCCCAGCGGTTCTTCGTCTGCTTGCGGTAGTACGCGCTCTTGTACACTTTCGACGGCTGCACGCAGAGCGTGACCATTTGGTAGAACGTTGCGTCGAGGTCCATCTGCCGGTAGTCCACGACGCGCGCAAAGTACTCGGGGAACGCCGAGCACGTGCGGAAGACCTGCGCGCCTGCTGCACTCGCTTTGATCGACTTGAGTCGGCTCTTGGTTTTGCTCGAGCTACTGCTGCTGCTGAAGATGCTAGCGCTGCTGACCGTGCTGCTCGCCATGAGCGGCGACGTGCCGGCGCGGTCGAGTCCGACGCTCTCGTCCTGCGACAGAGGGAGCAACATCGCGGTCGAGATTGATGAGCACGTATAATGGGAGCGAGACGCAGTGGTTTAGTATATATAAGGTAGTAGTGTACATTTTCACTATCGCTCTCATTTGTGAACACTCTATAAATGCATGTAAGGTATAATGTATCAGAGACTTTTTTTGAAATGCAGCACTTTGGCGCGTAAACCAACAGCAACAACTAAGATTCCTCCTCCGTCCGAGCTGAGTGTGGAGGTGCTACTGCTGCGTCGAGCGAGCAATGGCGCCGACACCGATGGACGACCGTCGACACGCAGCCGATGCGCTCCGACGCACGTACTCGACGCAGCTCAAAGCGTCGCTCCATGCGCTCAAACGCGACGTCGCTGCGTCGATCCGACTCTGCAGCCGCGACTTTGGCGTGCTCGGTCAGGAGCTCGTGAGTGCATTGCAGCAGCGCCAGGAGCGCGAGCAGCAGGCGCAGCATGCGCTCGACCACGAACGCAAGCGCCGCCGAAAGCTGCAGCACCAAGTGACCGACTTGCAGGGGAACATCCGCGTGCTCTGCCGCGTGCGACCAGCGCTGCGGCACGACGTCCTCGAGACAACAACAGCAACAGCCACACAGCAGCAGCAGTCCCAGTACGAGTCGCAGCAGACGGACGCTACAGTCAGCACTGACACGAGTCCAAAGCAAAAGCTCTTGCGCGTGCACGTCGAGTCGGAGCAAGAGCTGCGCGTGTGCTCCGCAGTCGACGGCACGTTGTACAAGAGCTACGCGTTCGCGCGCGTGTTCCGCGAAGAAAGTACGCAGACTGATGTGTTCCGCGACGTCGCGCCGCTCGTGCTGTCGGCGATTGACGGTCGCCACGCGTGCGTGTTTGCGTACGGCCAGACTGGCGCAGGCAAGACGTACACGATGGAAGGCGCGGATGCGCGCGACCCAGGCGTGTACGCGCGCGCACTCGCGCTCATCTTTGACACTGCGCACGCGCAGCACGCGCTCTATGACGTTCAGGTGACGCTCCAGCTCGTGGAGATCTACAACGAAGAGGTCTACGACCTGCTCGCTGCTGGCTCTAGTGCCAGTAGTGTGTCCGTCCAGACTCAGCAGCTCTTTAGTCCACCGACAACGGGCGCAACGTCGTCGTCGACGTACCCACCGAGCGTAGCGCGTGCGCCCGTGGAGATCCGCCACGGCGACCACGGCGTGTACCT
Source organism: Globisporangium takayamanum (assembly GCA_023333735.1). Lineage (NCBI taxonomy): Eukaryota > Oomycota > Peronosporomycetes > Pythiales > Pythiaceae > Globisporangium > Globisporangium takayamanum. The sequence continues at coordinate 7,780 of JAASFL010000495.1, forward strand.
CAAGAACGTCACGACAGTCGCCGTCGCGAGCGCTGACGATGCCGTCCAGACGCTCGAGCGCGGCGCAGCCCATCGGTCCGTCAGTGCGACTGCGAAGCACAGCAGCAGTAGTCGCGCACACTGCGTCCTGCTGCTCGACATTGTCCGGACTAGTCGCCTCAGTGGCGCTGTCTCCACGGGTCGGCTAGTGCTCGTCGACCTCGCGGGCTCCGAGCGCTTGGCGAAGACTGAAGAGACGACTGGCGTGCGCTTGCGTGAGGCGCAGTGCATCAACAAGTCGCTCTGCGCGATCAGCGACGTCATGTCGGCGCTCCTGGCGAAAGACAAGCACATCCCGTTCCGCAACTCGAAGCTCACGCACTTGCTCCAGGACTCGCTCGGGACAAGCGCGAGCCAGACGCTCGTGCTCGTGCACGTGAGTCCCGACCGCGTTGACGTGAGCGAGACGCTCGATACGCTCAAGTTTGCTGCGCGCGTCGCGCCCATCCCAGTCACGAGTGCGCGTCGGAACGACCGCGTCGAGGTCACGCGGCTCCATGGCATTGTACGTCTTGTCTTGGCTTGTCTTGTGTGTGAGAGAGAGAGAGACGCTAGTAGCAGGCGAGGAGTCCTCGTACTCACTCCTGCCTTCTCTTCCCTTGTTTCTCGCTCTCTCGATGGCGACGATGGCGCGACAGATCGCATCCCAAGCGACGCAGCTCCAGACGATGCAAGAGAAGCTCGCAACGGAGCTCGAGCTCCGGAAGAAGTACGAGAAGCGTCTTGAAGAGTACCGGCAAGAGGAGCACCGACGCCGTGCGCGTGAAGACGAACTCAAGCGGCAGCATGCGCTCGCGCCACTGTCGCAGGCATCGATGCTCAGTCCCGAGCAGCAGCAGCTCGCGACGCGGCGCTGGAGTCTCTACGCTCGCAAGTACGTTGTCTATCATGTGTTGGAACATGTCGATACGAGTCGATACGAGTCGATACTGATGACTGTGTGTGGCTGTGTCGTGCAGAGACAGCGTGGCGCTCAAGAGCGCAAACAACGCGCGTGGGCTCAATGGCGTCGAGAACATCTCGGAGAACATCCTGCGGAGTCGCGCAGCACTTGCGCAAGCAAAAGACGTAGCAGCAGAGTTGGAGCCTGGCGCTGGGACGCCTGTGCAGCAGAAACGCCGCTTGAGTCCGTACACGACAGACAAGTCCGCCGCCACTGGTGCTCCGTCGTCGCAGCTCGGGAAGCGACCGAGTGCGTCGGACGTCAAGAGGTGCGTCTGAGCAATCGCTTGATGGTCGTGGAGCTCCTTCCTTCACTCGCTCGCTCACTCACACGCGGCTGTTTGGGTACGACATCCTACAGCATTCTCAAGAAGCGCCGCGTCGAAGCAACCACAGCAAAGAGCGCGCCGAGCAGTCTCGCACAGCCCAAGCAAGTGTCGTTCCACCTATCGCCGCGCACGCCGTCGCCAAACGCAAAGACAGCAACTCGCTCGTCTGGACAGCTCCTGCGCACGGCGCCGACTGCGTCGCGAGTGTACGTCCCTTGTTATCGTGTCTGTGGCTGCGTCTTCCACTCGCTCCTGCATCCAGAGCGTCTCACGTCTTGTCTCTTGCTGCTGCTGTCGCTAGTCCCACAGCCGCGCGTGTGCGTACGCCATCGTTCGCGTCGTCGCCTGTGCGGCGAGTCGTTGCAGCGACACCTCGCCACAAGCCCAAGACGAACGTCGGCTGGCGCTAAGTCTTGTCCTCATACACACACAAGAGAGAGAGAGAGAGAGCGAACTCGAGCAGTAGAGAGAGAGCCATTGCTCGTAGTCGTGCCATGTAAACTTATTCAAACGGTGTCCAACGTCCAACTCCTCGACTCATAGACAGATACGCATCGACTGGTGCTGGTCCGAGCGCCAGGACACAAAGCCTTGGCGTCGTCCTAGTCCCAATCTGGTTTGGCCGCCAAGCTCAAGCCGCGCACGATCTCGAGGTCCTCAAACGCTCGGTGCGCGTGTTCTAGTCCGCACAGAAAGCGCAGGTTGCAGTCGGGATACACGTACGGGAACAGCTCCATGGCGCTCTGCATGAGTGGCTCAGAGTGGTGTGGTCGACCACTGGGACTTTGTCGTCCGAGCGCACGACGAGGTCGACGTTGAGGTCGCTCGGGAGGCGAAACGCGTCGGACTCGATGGGCACGAGCACGAGAAAAAAGTGGAGGAAGAAGTCAAAGAACGACGTCGTCCCACGCGGCGTCGCAGTGTTCTTGACCAGGATCTTGAACGAGCGCTTCATCTTTGGCTCTGGCGACCACAGGTGCCGATGGCTGTGGCACTACAAGTTCGGCTTGGGTGAGTCGTGGCATGCGCGAGAGCGCTCGGATCGCTGCGTCCGTGAGCTAGAAAGCTGGCGCGTCTTCCCACTTGCCTGACGGCGCGCACGCTTGGACGTTCACCTCCGTGAGAAGTGGGCAGAACTTCGCCGCAGCGTCCACAAACATGTCGGTCACAGCCGACTGGAGTGCGTCACCCACGAGCACGTAGAGGTGCGTGAGGTGTGGACATGCTCGGAGCATTGCGACGAACGCAGGAGTCGAGCAGTGGAAGCCGTGAGGGAAGCGCGCAGCAGCGACCATCGGTCCCCACAGGTTTGGGTCGCCCGATACAATGAGCAACTTGGTCAGCTGCGGCTTCGGAGATTGCGCAAACGCGGCGACGTAGCGATCATCGAGCGGCACATGAGCCAACTGAAGCGCCGGAGCTGCGTGCACGCGTTGCAGAAGCGCGTCCAGACGTCGAGCGAGCAGCACATGAGGTCTTCTGCGAAGATGTTGAAGCCGCTTGGGTGGAGATGGCCGATGCCGCTTGTGCTCGATGCGTCCATGTACTCGATGCGCGGACAGAAGCTCGCAAGAGCGTCGACGAACGCATCGGCGTACCGCTCGTTGTTCGGGTCATCGCGAACGCAGAGCTGCTGTGGGACACTGAGCTGGAGCAAACCGCGACTGTTGCTTCCGTGGTGCCAGCGCTCGAGTGCCTTGTACAGCTGCGCAAACGTGTGTCCAAGGCGCTGGACAACAACCTTCTGGACTTCCTTCTCTGGCAGCAAGAGCGCTTCGAGACGCGAACAGTGCGTCGACGCTGCGATGAAGATCTTGCTGAGCTGCGACGTGTGCAGCGCCATTCTCGAGAGGCGAGCCGCACGAGGTTCGGGATGGAGCGAAAGACGCGGTCCCAGTCGATCTGGAGCGCATCGATCGCGCCAATGGTGCGCAAGCCGCCAGTGAGCTGCACGACGTTGTTGAACGACCAGGAGCTCATAAAGACCGTGAAGTTGCGCACGCGTGCAGCATCTGGTGTCTCCACGGCCGCATAGATCTGCTCGATCTCTTGCTGCGAGCCGCTCTGGATCCGGACAACGACGTTTGCAGCTTCAAAGTCAGTGACACTGCGCCACGACGCGGAACCAGCCTTTCGAGACGAGTACGAGGTGCGGGAGACCGTAGCCGACACACCGCGGCGCGTTTGGTACGTACGTCGTGTAGATGATGTCGCCGTAGTTGCTTATCTCTTCGGCAAAGATGCTCGTGAAGAGCTCGGGCGAGAACCCGCGCAGGTCTTGCACGAGTGGCGACGCAGGGACGCTCCGTGCGCGCGCTCGGCCAAGTGTGACTGAACTCTAAGCGATCAGTGATGTAGCCTCTCGAGCTGGTGTCGCAAACGATCAGCCCGCCGCTGCAGCATGCACTCGACCACAGCGGCTGAGCGTGACCGAACTTGAGCGATTGGTGCTACAGCCAACGCTGTGCAGCGCTCAAGTGTATCGCTGCGGCAGCGAGTGTCAACCTCCTCGCGACAAGACCTGAGCTGATTGTGTCGAGTCTCGTGTTCACGCAATGCTTGCTGCTTGCTTCTGCAGAGGCTCGCGGATGTACTGGATCTGCATCAGCACTCTGTGCTTGCATCACGCTCGCTTCGGCTGCTGCCATTGCCATCGTCGCTCGTGTGTCGTCACGATCGAGTCGCTTAGAATCGACATGTACCTCATGTCTTCACCTCATGGCTTCGCCTTCTGGTGAAGGTGTCGTGATGCCCACACACATGGAGCAACGCAAGACGCAATATGAGACGACTGACCGACCGATTGAAAAGACCGACTGTTGGTAGTGGCGTACGTAGAGGCAGCAGCTACAGTCAGTCTCTCAGTCAGTCATCATGCATCGTACGAGAGCGACTGGTAGCTACCAACTACATCAGGCTCAGCTACGCGCGGCGAGACGGCACTGCCTCCAATGGACAATGACGCTGTTGACGTCAGCGACGCGGTCTTGGCGCGCGCTGGCGGGAGCATCGTCAGTGGGAGCTCAGTTGGCATCGCTTCGCCGCCGTTCGCTTTCGCGCACAGGTGCATCGCGATCGCAAACTCGTCGGCGTCGAGGAAGCCGTCTTTGTCCAAGTCGGCGAGGTCCCAGATCGCTTTGAGCGTCTCTTGCGGACAGCCCGTGGCTTTGAGCGGCGCCATGCAGCTCGCGCCGTTCGCGCGACCAGACGCGTCGACACGGAGCGTCTTGAAGAGCGCGTCGTACTCGGCTCTCTTCGGCGCGACTTCCCAGTCCGACTCGGTCGACGCGCTCGGGTCCGCAAACGGGTTCAAGCCAACGCTCGTATCACTACTACTGTCCTTGGCCTCGCGCTTTGGGAGCGACGCCATGAGCTTCGGGATGTCCTTGGCGAGCAAGTCGTCGATCTCCTGGATCGCTTTCACGTTCAGCCCTGCAAACTTGTGGAACTTGCGGTCCGCGCACTTCTTGCAAAAGTCCTCAAGTGACGGGAAGTCCCCGGGTGGGAGGTGGTACTTGCGCTGCACTTCGCGGAACGACTCGGCCATGTGCTCAATGAGCTCGCGCTGCTTCTTCTCCTTCCCGATCATCGCCGGCATCTTGTCTTTCAAGTGTCCAATGAGGAACGCGTGGACCTTGGCAAGGCGCGCGCGCTTGACAAACTCGTTGATCTTGCGGATCGCTGCGTTCTGCGGCAGGTTCCAGAGCTCGGTCATGAGGTCCTTCTCTTCTGCGGCAAAGAGCATAGCGTTGTCTGTGTGGAGCAGTGGCTGGTCCCAGAACGAGCCGATGAACACGCGCATGACCTCGGGCGTCTTGAGCACTTTGCCCATGGACCACATGAGCGCGCCGTAGACGCGCATGAGGCGCTGCTGGTCGATCTGGTCGGCTTTGTTGAGGATGCACCGGATCTTGTCGTCGTGGCCCTTGAGCACTTCGATCACGCGCTGGAACTCGTCCGAAATGTCGAGCTTGTGCGCGTCAAAGAGCAGCAGGATCATGTCCGAGCGCTCGGCGAACCACTTGGCGACCTGGACAAAGTCGTAACCGCGCGCAATGCGCTGCTTCTCGCCCGAGAGAATGCCGGGCGTGTCCACGACCGTGATGTTCTCAAGCACTTTACACGGCACTTGCGCGGCTTCAAACTTGTTCAGGAACGCCGTGCCGAACATCGAGAGTCCACCGTACGGCAGGTCCGGTGACACAGCGACGGCGTTGCCAGGGATCGTGCGCTCCTCTTCGCCGTGCATGACTGCGACAAAGCGGTCAGTCGTTGGCTCGGGACCGATGCGCTGACCTGGGAACGACTGTCCGAGCAAGTACTCGATGAACGACGTCTTCCCGACCGAGTACTGGCCGATCATGAGCACCTGCGGCTTGGCGTCAAAGTCCGCGTCGCTCAGCAGCGGCGAGTGGAAGTCGTCAAAGCAGTACTTCTTCTCGAGCGGCTTGAGCTTGGTCGCGTAGAGCCGCTTGAGCCCTTCAATCACCTGCTTGCTTTTCGCAGCGATGTCCGAGCCGTCGCCACTCAGGATCGCGTTGCTACTGCCGCCGTTCGTCGTTGCATTGCCGCTCGTACTGAACGACATCACGGTTGCGCGGTCTGCTGCTGCTGCTGTGCGTCGTGCAATCGGCTATCAGGTCTGCTGCTAGTGGCGATGTGTATCCAATCTAGTGGCGACTGCAGGCGTCGCGAGCAGTTTCGCGCCTTCTTCGCGCTTTGGGGCTTTGAGCAAAGGCACAGCAGCAGTAGTCCATCCAGCACGCGTGACAAGAAGCGACGACGAATAAGGGGCACAAGATGACAGCTCGTGACACCAAGGACTATGTGGTTGTGTGTGATAAGTTATGACTCGTACGCGCAAGGACGCATGGATGTGTAGACATGAACGAAGGCTCAGATGAGCTCGCCGTCGTCGCTGTCGACACTTGGGAGCGTGATCGCGTCGTAGCGCTCGTCGAGGATCGCTTCGAGCACCGTCTCGAGTGGCGTGACGTCGACGCCGCTGAGCACGCTCTTGAGGATCGCAGTCGAGAAGCCTGAGACGAGCGACACTTTTGCTTCGCCGCTGAACGTCGGGACGTCCGTTGTCGAGCCATTGACGTTCCAGAACACGAGGTGCGGGACGTCAAAGCCAGCAGCGAGGAACTCGCGCTTGAGCACACGGTAGTTCGTCTCAAAGTTCCGGTCCGCGGAGTTGAACTGCATGTCCGAGACGACGATGAGTCGATCGGGCATCTGCTCCGGCGCCAAGCTGTGCTGCTTTGCGAGCGCAAGGATCGCGCGGAACGCCGCGGCAAAGTCCGTGCTGCCGCCCCACGGCGCGTTCTGCAGGTTCTGCACGCGCTCATAGAGCGTCGCACCAACGACGTGGTGGAACCGTGGCGTCGACTCGAACGTCAGTACGAGGTCCTTGTACTCGTCGAGTGCGAGCGCCGAGATGAGGAGACCGAGCGCAATCGAGACTTCCATCGGCCGGCCGCTCATCGAACCCGAGACGTCGGAGAGCACGAGCGTCTTGTGCATCGAGCCCATGCTCGCAGCATCGGCAGTGATGACTTCCCACTGCGCTTCCAAGAGCTCGTCGACTGCTGAGCGCGTCATGTACTCGCTCACGACCTGGTGCGGGAACAGCGCCTTGGCGTTCACCTTTGCTTCGCCTTTCACGAGCTTGCTCTTCCACTCGGCGAACTTCTCTGGCACGTGGCGCTCGAACGCGTGCCCTGGCTTGCCGTGGATGTGCATCGCGACGCTCGGGACGTGGCTGAACTCGATCGAGTCCCACTCCTTCGCGCACATTGCGCGCTCGAGGATCCGGAGCTTTGCGCGCAGCGGTGCGAGGTACACTTTCCGCAGCGTCGCAGGCGAGATGCCCATGTGCTTGCTCAGCTTCTTGTTCATCTGGAGCTTCTTGTCGAGCGCCTTCTTCTCCGATGGCACCCACTTGGCGCAGAGCGAGATCGAGCGCTTTGCGTTCGCGCTCTGGAGCACTGCGAGGTCCTCTTCGAGCTGTGTGCGCAGGAGCGCGAGTGCCTGTGCTTCGACTGGCGAGCCCATCACAGCTGCGGGGTCGTCAAAGCGACCGTACTCGCCAATGTAGTGCTTGAGGTTGTGCGACAGCTCTGCTGCGTGATGCTCTGCGAGCCACGCGAGTGCCCACCGACCGATCGCGCGCTCACCTTTGCCGCCGCGGCAGTCACGGATGTACGCGACGAGCTTGAGCGTGTGCAGCGCGTTCTCGTCATACGACGCGCGCAAGAGCCCTTCGAACCGGTCTTTCTCGACGTCGCGCAGTGCGCCGTAGAACAGATCGACGCGCGCACTGCCGCTCGTTGCGTGCGAGACGGCGCCGTTCCACGTCGTTGTCATTGCTGGCGACGTCGTCGCAGCAGCGAGCTGTTTCGCGGCAGTAGCAAAGCTGGTCATGGCGGCAGCAGGTGATGAACGAGAGGCGTAGAGGAGGAAGGTGTGGTAGTGAAGACTGCGCAATTTGGGCAATGTGAGGCGAGTGCGAGGCGCTTGGGTGCCAGTCCAGTCAATAATGGGTTAAAATCACTGACTTGAATGAAGTATACATGAAACTCAGAAATGTGGATGAAGGTCGCTTCGTTGTGAGTGAAGGTTGCTGACTCTGGGCACGTTCATGTTGCTCTTGCGCGCCTGGACGCGAGCTCCAAGGTCATCATGCTAGCTATGTCGCTGTGCTGGTAGCGCTGTCGAGGCGCTTCGTGCGCTGTGATTGTCAGGGCAGCATGAGGTTGCTGGTCGTAGTGGTCGTGGCTAGATCAGTTGTGGTGTGTACTGGCGGTGGGACTGCTGAGGTCATGTTGAAGTCCTCTTGGCATCATCGCACTCTCCTCTTGCTCGCATCGTGACCAAGCACATCGGTGCATCACAAACACACGCAGGTCATACGCAGGTCATGAAGCTAGCTTACGTATGTCATGGCGGGGCTACGACAACAACGACCTCAAAGCGCGCCCAAAGCTCGAGGACACTTGGCATTGAGCACGAATCGCACAACGTGTCTCGGCCAATCAGCGCTGCTGAATTGCAGAATTATCTGCTGCTGCTTAGACTTATGGGTTTGCAGACACGCTTGAGCAGTTCCTGTGCATGAGCTCCTTGCAGACGTCTTGTAGTGCGCGAGCAACAGCGACGCATTTCTCAACTTGCGACGACCAGCACACCTCACTGCGATCTTCAGCATGAGCTCCACCAGCTTCCTCTCGACTGCCACGACACCGCTCGGTCGCACGCAACAAGCAACACTGGCAGCTGCATTCCAACCGACGTCGCACCACCGCCAACAACATCAACCAAAGAACGCGTTTGTACTGAACTGGGAAGACGTCCTCGCGCCAATGACGCTGCTGCACCAACGCCTTGGGCTCCAGCCGTCGCGCCACGCACTCGCACACGCACAAGCAGTGTTTGCAAGCGAGCAGTACGTGCAGCAAGCAATCGGTGCGATTGAGACGCAGATCATCGAGCTCCTGCGCACAGCGTCTGCTTTGGGTCCAACGTACGTCGTGACCGAGCGCAGTCTCAAGTTCATTGAAGCCACGTGTGCTGCGTTCTTCCCGCGTCTCGCGCTCTGGCTGCGCTGTGAGAACAGCATCCACGTCCTCGCAGCACCACGCACGACGTTTGCGTCCGACATGGAGAAAGCTGCGTGGCGCGTCAACTTACTCCAGAACGTCTGCCGCGACGCAGTCGCACGTGGCAGCGACGCCGATATGCAGCAGCGCATGCTGCGGAGCCCCGAGTTTGGCGGCATCGGTCTTGTGCACGTGAGCGCGTCCGAGATGGACACGTTTGCGTGCGTGAAAGCAATTGACGTTGCGCCGTACCTGCTGCCCAAGTGCGTACACGTGCGCCAAGCGCCGCGCGAGCTCGTGCTCAGTCTCGAAGACTTCTTTGCGCAGCTCCAGATGCTCCAGCGCTACGTCGTCTCCGCGGCTGCGCACGCGAGCGCGTTTGCTGTGACGCTGTAGTGTCTTACTGTTGAGTAGATGACGTCTTTACGAGTACGTTCGTTCGTCTGTTGGTTGTGAACATGCACGTGAGCTCATGCACAGACTAGGACTGATACACTGGCGCAGCTTCTTCTGCTGACTAGCGAACTGAAGCAGTGACAGTGACAGTGACAGTGACAGAAGAGGCGCTCAGGTGTCTCCGTCAGGTCGATGATGCATCCTGGCTTCAGTCGATTCGTGGCTCAATGCGTGCGCTGCGTGCAGGAGCGAGGGAGTTGGCTCGTGCTGACGAGGCCGAGCAGTTGCATCTTGTACGCGAGCGCTATGCTGCGTCGGTTCCAGCAGCTCTTGCAGAGGTGCAAAGCGCTCGATCTACTGCTCGCTCTCGACGTGCGCGAGCAAGTGCGGAGGCTGATTCAGCATGCGCAATGGTTCGTATGGCTGTTCGCACAGGAGCCTTTCGCTGTCGACTTGCGCTTGGAGCGCGTGGTGGTGCTGCTGCAGTCGTGCTACATCTTGGACATCGTCGAGGTGGCGTCGTCGTCGTCGTTGCATTTGATTGATCGATGTATTGACGTGGACACTGAGGAGCACTCAACGCGGTACATTATGCCTAACGTAGGGACTCGCAAGTCGGCGCTAGTCCAGATCAAAGTAGCCCGCCGCTCGAGTCATCTTGGACGTGTTCGCATGGATGGCACGGAGGAGGTGGAGGATCTCCTGGCGCTCGCTGGTACTCCTGGATGGCGTCGCCACTGGGACCGGTTGCTGCTCTTGCTGATCGAAGCTCCACAAACCGTTAAAACGGTACATGCCGACACTCTGTGTCGGCCCCCCATGCGTACACCGAGCATGTCTCCGCCTTGCGCTTCAAGCCCGAGGCGCTTAAGTTCATCGAGCCTGTGATGATGAAGCTGTTGTCGATGAGGATTTCCTGCAGACAATCGGTTAGATGTGTGTGAAAGTGAGGTATATCAAGGTACGCTTAGCGACCTACAATATCCGTCCGGGCGAGGGCTGCCTCGCTCGTCAGTCAGGTATGTACTTATACATGCATTCTGCCTCCCAGCGCTTGCACTCGTCGCTGGCG
>JAASFL010000496.1:0-18137 GCA_023333735.1 Globisporangium takayamanum
AGGAGATCTGCGCTGAACTCGGTATTTTCAACTGAGATTTTTGTATTAAGATCTGATATAGTGATGAAAGTGGGGGAGCTATCCTAATTAGCGAGCCCTCTGATTGGACGACCGAGGTCGTCAGAAATCAGGTGAGGCCACTATTCAGGCGTCTGCTGTGCTATCTCGTACTTAGCCCAGCAGCCCCGTTACGGAGGACGTGAGCGACCACAGCGATTGGTTGACCCAGAGTCACTGCCATGTAGATGGCAGCGACCCGGGCTTCGCCGGTCATGTGGCGGCGAGCGAGGTCTTGAGGCTGGCGCATGGCTTGGAGCGAGGCTTGGAGAGGGCTTGGTGGGGCGGCGGTGAGTTGGGAAGTGAGAGAAGTGAGCGCGAGGCCAGCCGAGGGCAGGCAGGCATCGCTCATGCACACACACAACGCACGCCAACGTTGAAGTTGATGGTCACTCGAGACCCTCCAGAGTTTGACACTTTTGACAAACTGGTGTTGCATTGATGTACTGAAATAGGATAAAAAAACGCCGTGTATACTTATTCACGTGTCAATTGGAACTCATTCTCGATACATTTGCTATTTAAAACTATTTCATTTTCGTCGCTCAGCGATTCGGGTTAGCGAAAAGTAACGCTTTAAAACAGCATTTGTATCAAGAACGAGTTACATTGACACCATAAAAAGACCATCAAAATTAGTTGATAGTACTGATTTAGCGCAATTCAAGTAATTAATCGTCATGGCAGCTGATTATAACGTTTTTTTTGTTTTTTTGGCCCCTCTCTTTTCAACACAGTCCCTCGACATTGGAACCTGTTCGAATTACAACCCAACCCATAGACCAAGAATTTAATCTTCGAGCGTTGTGATTGGCCCGTTCAAATTTGCATGTGGTGGACATTAATTGTTATGTCCACCACATAAGAAATGGCGGTGGTATGTTTATCAACATTTAAACCCAGCTCGCTCACGCCTTTAAACCCAAATGTTGATATTTGGGTTATAAAATCAGTCGGGTGGTTTTTCTTATATCGTACAAGTGGTTTTCTTTTATTTAAATTTTGTCCAGCCCAATCGAAAACTGGATCTGACTGGTCCACTATTTTCGCCCATACAAAACCATACAAAATCAAACCAATACCAAAAACAACTCAAACAGCACACAACACTTTGACGAAGCGACACTATACCTTTCCTAAGTACAGTGTCGCTTCGTCAAAGTACGCTTGCAAGTCATCGATGTGGCGCTGAATGGCTGCGGCGATGTGTATCAATATGGCGATGACGCCAATGATGACACCAGCGCTGTGCGAGAAGCGCGAGTACATTGGCGCAGTCACGCTCGTGCACTTTTCTGCTGACGGCTCGCTGCTCTACGTCGGCGTCGGCTCTACGCTCTTTCTGTACGAGACGGCGACTGGCGCGCTCGTCGCGCAGCACGACATCCTCACGCGCGGCGTCCTGCATGGCTGCGACATTGGTGCGTTTGAATGCTCTCACTCACTGTGACTATACAGGCACTCGTACTCCCATGCGCTGCTGCCTAGACTGACTGACTAACACCCTGTGTGTGTGCTTCCATGCTTGCGCGCTCCAGCATCGCAACAAGCGAACGCCGGTCATGTCGGCGTGTTCTTTGGCCAGAAGCGCGTCGCGTGCTTCCGCAGTCTCCCGCAAACGCCTGTAGACGCAGCAGCGCAGCCGACACTGCAGCGTCTCGTCAGTAGCACGACTCGCGCTACAAAGGTCTTTAGCGACTGGGTCTTTGACGTCCAGCTCCTGACGCACGACGTATCGTCCTCGGGCGCGTCAGTCTTCCCGCTAGTCGCAGTTGGCTTGGCGCACAACTTTGTGCAGATCTGGGACCCGACAGTCGACCGCATCGTGCGCTCCGTGCAGTGCGCTGAGCGCTGTATCCTGTACGCACTTGCGTTCCACGGCCGGCGCCTCGCTGACCTCGTCGTTGCCTCGGGGACTGTGTTCCAGCAGATCCTGCTCTGGCAGCCGTGCGCTGATGGCAGCACAGCAGCTGGAACAACTGAGCAAGACGCAGTTGTCGTTGCGCCGTTGCAGCGCTTGCACTCGCACGACGGCGTGCTCTTCAAGCTCGAGTGGTCGAGCGACGCATCGATGCTCGCGTCGGTCTCGGACGACCGCACGGTCCAGCTCTGGTCGTGTCGCGACGCCAGTGCGTTCCCAGTCCAGAGCGCTAGTCGTACAGACAGCGGCTTCTTGACGAGTACGCAGCAGACGCTTGCGTTCATGACGCGCCTCTGTGATGCGAGCGATGGTGCTGCCGACATCTCGCGTCCGTACCGCTCGGTCTTTCGGTCCTGGGGCCACACTGCGCGGCTCTGGGACGTCAAGTTCTGCGCCTATGGGCTCGTCACGACGAGTGAAGACGCCGTGTGCAAGCTCTGGGACTATGCTGGCAACTGCATCGCGAGTCTCCACGGCCACATGGGACGCCACGTCTGGCGCGTCGCTGTGCATCCGTCGCACGCGATCATTGCGACCGGCGGCTCGGACAGCGCAGTCAAGCTCTGGAACGTCCACGACCAAGTTAAGAGCACGTCGAGCGACGCGAGTGGGTTCTGCGAGAGCATCCCGCTGGCTCTAGACGACGATGTATCGCTGTCGACGACGCCAGCGCCAGTGCCAAAGACCAAGAGCAAGTCCAAGAGCAAGACCCGGAGCATCCGCGACATTGTCGTCGACCAGATCCATGGCGAGCGAGCGTTCGTTGCGACCGAGCGCGGTCAGATCCTCGCGATCGACGTACCAGCGCAGACGTCGTCGCTGTTCTATACGCTCAGCGGTAGTGGCAGTGCTGATGATGCCACAGACGCAGCTCCTCCAACGCTCTCTGCGTTTGCGATCGACGCACACACACACGTGTTGCTCACTGGCGATTCGATTGGTGTTGTCTCGGTCATTGACATTGCGACTGCGACGCAGACGCACGCGTGGCGCGCACACGACTCGCGCGTTGTCAAGATCGTCTCGGTCCCGAATGACAGCAACGATGGAACGCCGTCGACGCTGTTTACAGTCTGTGCCGACTGTACGATCCGCGAGTGGCAGCCAATCCCAGCGAGCGACGATGACGCTACGAGTGCAATGGCGCTCGTTGCGACTTACAAGAGCCCTGGCAAGTGCTCTGCGTCGTCGCTCCTTGTCGTTGACCACGCGACGACGCGCAACATTGTCTGCGGCGACGGTCGTGGCAACGTCTTTGTCTTTCAGCGCTCGCTTGCAGCGACTGATGCTGATGCTGATGCTGATGCCGAGGCAGCGACAGTCGCACGAGCGCCGAGTCTCGTGTTGCGCAGTGTGCACGGACGCGAGCAAGTCGCGTCGCTGCTGCGCCACGACAGCGTGATCTACTCGGGCGGCCACGACGGGTACATCTGCACGCACGTGGCATCGTTCAGTCGAGACGGTGTGCTGTCGCTCACGCTCGTTGGCCGCGAGTCGATCAAAGGCATGGCGACTGTCAAGCAACTCTGGCTCAGTCCGCGGCGCGAGCTCTTTGTTCTCGGCTTCTACGCGTCGCACGCGATCCTGCACAACGTCACGGCGCAGCTCCGGCTGTTCAACGTCGAGTGCGGTGGCTGGCGCCGACCGCATGCGCTCATGACGCAGGATGTCCACGGCGCGCCGTCCATGCCCGCGCACACGTTCTTGTTCACACCGCCAGTCGTGACCAAGACCGACGCACTGGAGCTCAAAGTGCACTCGACACTCACGCAGCGCGTCGCGCCAGCGTTTGCATCGCCACCGCTGCGCTCGAGCTCGCTCCACTATCAGTACCACGGCAAGATGACGACATGCGTAGTCCAGATCGGCGACCGTCTCGTGACTGCAGCAGAGGACAACAGTGTCAAGCTCCACGTCCAGCAGCCGTGCCGCACGCTCAGTAGTACGAAGACAGCTGGGACGCGCTGGACCTGCGTTTCGACTGGCGTTGCGCACACGACGACGGTGCGCGCACTCACGGCGTTCCGCGTCACGGGAGCGTACGTCTTGCTCTCTGGCGGCGGCAAAGAGCGCATCAACGTCTGGCGCGTTGCCGACGGAGTGAACGTGATAGAGCACGTATGTGGCTTTGAGAAAGACGATGCGCTGCAAGACCATCGCATCCTTGGACTTGCAACGTTTGCGATCCGACCAAGTGGCGACGACGCTAGTGATGACCGGTACCGTCTCGTTGCGGCGTGTAACTCGGAAGGCGCGATCCAGCTCCTGCTGCTCGATGCCGATGCTGGGTCGTTGCGGGAGCTCGGCCACGTGAGCTCGTCCCAGAAGCCGATCCTCTCGTGCGCAGGCTTCCAGCACGCTGGCTCGGACAAAGCAGACAAGATCGAGGATGACGCCGCGGCGATCCTCGCAGTCGGCGCGACAGACGGCATCGTCACGATCTGGAGCTTTGCTGGTCTTGTGCGCGAGCTCGAGCGCATTGAACTCACGGATCCGACTGATAGCACCAGCAGTCGCAGTCTCACGCGCTTGCTGTCGTACCTGGTGCCAGTCGAAGCGTACGACGCGCACGACATGGGGATCAACTGCCTCGCGATCGCGCACTACGACGCCACGTCATTTAGCATCGTGAGCGGCGGTGACGACCAGAACGTGCGCTTGCGCGAATACGCGACTGGCGGCGAGAGCTTTGAGCTCACGTGCGACGCACGCGCAGTGAACGCAAGTGGGTCAGCGATCAAAGCGATCTACTCGGACAGCGCCGTCGTGTTCCTCGCAGGCTACGACCAGCGCGTGAGCAAGTGGGCGATCATCTCGCACGACGACGCGACTGACGACGATGTCACACGTCGCAAGACGCTCGCGTGGCAGTGCGCAGTGTTCGCTGAGTGCGCCGACATTGCAAACCTCGCAGTCTGGGCCGACAGCACGAGCAGCAGTGATGCTCCAGTGTACGAGGTCGTCGCTGTCGGTCAAGGGCTCCAAGCAATGCGCTTCCGCAAGTAAGAGCGAGAGTGAGAGGACAGTCACGCGAAGCCAGGACGATGGCGTTCAACGTCAATAGAGTCATAGAGAGCACGTGTGCATGGACCCACGCACGAGAACCAGAGCAGACGAACGAAGGGAATGAACGAACGTAAACAGCCTCTGTTACCACTTGCCACCTTCCAACGCCAGCACTCGTCACTCGTCTCTCGCAGTCATTGCGCGACGACGGCGTTGACGCAGCAGACAGCGCTCGCTACCAGACGCAACGACAGCACTGAGCGCAGCACGAAGCGAGTCATGGTCGAATGGATCGGTGGCGGTTGCTTGCGTTTGTTGCTGCTGCAGCTGCTGCTCGTTCGTCGTAGATGCTGTTCGTTGGTTGTAGTCGAGTGTGGGCGCACGGACGCGCGACGGCAGATAGTAAAAGTAGTCGAAGGAGGAGTGCGGGACGACAGCGAGTGCGCGCGGCGCCTACTGCTGCCCAAACGTGTTCTCGCCGCTGTACGTGATGTAGAGAAAGCCGTCCGCGTCCTTCTGTTCTTCGTAGATGTTCGACATCAGCGCCGCTGTGTCGTTCAGAGAGAGCGAGAGAGTGCGTCCATCAATCTCACGAGCACTCGGTGGAGTCGACCAGATGCAGCTATAGCTGGCGCATAAGAGACGTACCAGTCGGCGGCAGGACGTTGTTGATGAAGATGAAGATCGCCTTCTCAGGACTCAACTTGATGCGCTTTCGGATCACGTACACGAACTGACCGACCGTCAAGTCTGCAGGCACGAGGTACCTGAAGCAATCGCCACAGTAGCACAATCAATCAGTCACTCTGTGTGACTAGAACACTTGTCAGTCTTAGCAGAGCGACGACAGACGTACTTCTTCTTGTCAATGTCGGGGATGTCGCTGCGGTCCGCTTTCTCGCAGATCACCTATATGCAGTAGATAGCAGATAGCAGTCAGGAGCAATGAGTCTCTCGCTCGCACTTGTCCTAGTACATGACGCGACTTGAACCGGCGGAACGCACTGGAATGCGGTCTGGGTACTTGGATCGAATGCGCTGCGCCTCGACCTGACGCTTCTCTGTAGACGCATCATGATCATCGACAGTCTGTCAATCTTCCGCTCTCTCTCTCTCTCGAGCTCTCAAGCAGATAGCAAGTGTGAGTGAGTGAGACGTACCGAACGGGTGCTCCTTCTTGAACGAGCTCATTGTGTCTTCTTGGACGAACGGGGTGATGTGACTGCTCGGTAGCACGAACACACACACACGTGGTGATACTGTTAATCGTGTGCACATGTTCACTCTCGCGTTGGCATTCACACATGCACAAGACATGCACCCAAATGGCGCTGTAAGCGTTCTCCACCCACATCGTCGCCTGAACAGACGCGCGCGCGCAGCACAGCGCTCGTTGGGGCGGCAAGAGCACACAAGAAGGCAGGCAGGCAGGCAGACCACACACATGCAACACATACACACACATCGAGGCAGCACACTCGACGTCTGCCATCGATGCATGCAGACACATGTACACATCGCGTCGCGCACCTTGTTGGTTTCGCTTGTTCTTCGCGTGTGGTTGCTCCGCCCACTTCGCTTGCTCGGCTTTGCTTTTGCGGCGCTCTTGCAGTCTGTGGGCTTTTTCTCAGACTGAGGACGACGACGATCGAGGGAAAAAGATCGAACTACGTGTCGTCTCTGGTTTAATGACAGACGTAATAAGCAATACCTTTTAAAACAAATACTGTGCGAACCACTTTGAGAGTATATTTAGTTGAAAGACATCTTGCGAAATCGAATCCCCTTCAAACATGATATTTTTAGAACGTCCGTATTGAGACAACACATTGTACGCAAATTCAGCATTTTGTGATGAATTATCGATTCGAGAATGTGCAATTTGTAGCGAATTCTCGCTAATTCGTCGCGACAGAGAGCTCGTTATAAACTCAAGTCCATATTAACAGATCCATTTCTCTTATAATGCTGCAATTCTGTAAATACTGGTGGAATGAATCTGATTCAAGATCAACGCATTAGTACTATTTCGATACAAACACACTATTTAAATGTAGACACCTTTGTTACGGAGAGCACGCGGCAATCATTGATACAATTACATACAAACTACAAGACAAAAACAGATTTATTAGATGCGCGCTCTGTACTCGTGAAAGTTCAACAGCAACCAGCACGCTGTTCATACGCTGTTCATACGCTGTTCATCGACTCAAGCCGACCAGACACCCTAGCTTGCATGCAAGCATCTGTAAGCACTCGAGAAGCCTCATGGCAATTTGTTGGTGGCTTCACTTTGAGAAAGTCTCTACTGTTGTTGACGTGCCATCTCTTGGACACAAAGAATAGCGAAATGCGGTCAATCTGACGTGGCGAGCGCTGAGCGCGCGAAGCACGGCTTGAGCTCCTGCATTTGTGAGTGATCGCAGTATGTTGGTACAACTCACAACATGCTGGCAAAGTGGAGCTCAGGACATGTTGGCGCTTTGAGCATGCACACTAGCTCATCTTAATGATTTGGGTACACCACACAAAACTACGAGTCCAAAAATACGTCATTTGCCACTCTTCGCACGCTCATTGGTCGAGCTAAACATGGACTCAAAACCGTTCGTGCGCTCGACGACAACACTCGCACGCTAGCTCGCACGCAAGCTCGCACGTATGAGCGAGTTCTCCATGTGTGCTTCAATGTGCATGCGTCGCTCCTAGCTGTGAACGCACTGCATGGTGCTTCTAGCCTTTAGCGCACACAAGCTCCTGCACTCCATCGTTTTGGCTCTTGCAAATTGTGTGTGGACCACGCAAGTTGTAAATTTCTGTCTTTTTTCTCTCGTTTCACCTGGTCGCAAACCAGACTTCTGTTTTTTCGTTCGGGACGCTTACATTCTCGAAGTCGTTGTTTTCGAGCAGGCTAGGGCTCGCACTGCTCCAATTCGGGACGGGCTTCTCCCCCGTTTCTCGGAGAAACCCACGCGTGCCGCAGCCGCCTCACAAAACGAACTGAGTCGCCGCGTCGAAGCTCACTCCGCTCTCGGTACGTCCGTTTGGCTGTGTTTGGCTGTGTGTGTGGATGAATGACTCTCGTTCGCGTCGTCACGTGCATGTACACATGGACATGCTGGAGGCTGGAACGCGTTGTCTGCATGTGACGTACGTACGTGCGGTCGAGAAAGAACGATTGCAAGGGAGCGCGTATCTTGTTCCCTCCATCGCTCCACGTGGCGCGCACGCCTCCTGCAGCCATGTTGCGTCACTTTCATCTCTCTACGAGTGCCTTTGTTGGCTCGTTCTGCGCAATATACAGAGACTGACAGCGCTATTGCCTGCACACGCGCATGAACAGACCGCTCTCGCTCGCCTCCTCTTCACCACCTTCTCCATCTCCAGTAACCATGAACCCGGAATAGTACGTCGCAGCTCGCACACATCGCGCGCTCGTCGCGAGTGCGTCCGATCTTGACGACGCAGAGCACAGAGAAACTGACCAGCTCGAATGCTCCCTATCTCGTTGACTCATGCGCAGCGACTACCTGTTCAAGCTCCTGCTGATCGGTGACTCGGGCGTCGGCAAGTCGTGTCTGCTCCTCCGTTTCGCGGACGACACGTACACGGAGAGCTACATCTCGACCATCGGCGTGGATTTCGTACGTTATCACTCTGGCGTGAATGCAGTCGCACACACTCCAAGCCTCAGGTCTCACTCACTAACCATCTCTCTCTCTGGATGGTGTCACGCGTGGCTAGAAAATCCGCACGATCGAGCTCGATGGCAAGACGATCAAGCTCCAGATTGTACGTCCGTGTACTGCTACTTCTACTACAGATACACACAGAGTCACAGCAGATACTGACTAGAGCGCGCTGTTTGTCGATGCTGCAGTGGGACACGGCTGGCCAGGAGCGTTTCCGCACGATCACGAGCAGTTACTACCGTGGCGCGCACGGTATCATCGTCGTGTACGACGTGACGGACCAAGAGTCGTTCAACAACGTCAAGCAGTGGCTCCACGAGATCGACAGGTCCGTCGTCCTTGCAGCCATCCTACTGTTCTGTGTATCACTAGCAGCGATTTTGACAGTGTGTACTTGATGTTTGTATGAACGTGTAGATATGCCTGTGAAAACGTGAACAAGCTGCTCGTGGGCAACAAGAGCGATCTGACGGCGAAGCGCGTCGTGAGCACGGAAGCCGCGAAGGAGTTTGCCGAGAGCCTCGGGATTGAGTTTTTGGAGACGAGTGCGAAGAACGCAGCGAACGTCGAGAAGGCGTTCATGATGATGGCGGCGCAGATCAAGAAGCGGATGGCGAATGCGCCAGTTGCGCCAAAGGCGAACGTCCGGATCACGGCGGGGCAGAACGTGCCGGCGAACTCGGGCGGCAAGTGCTGCTAGACAGTCGGGCTGATTTATTGCGGCGCAGGTCGCGCGATGCGTGCGCTCGCTGATCGCTCGCATTGGCTCGGACTGTCGCTGTCGTCGTCGTCACTCCTCCTCTATCCCTTTCGTCTCCTGCATATGCGCGCGCGCTCTGTTCGCTCCCGCTCGAGTCGGTAGACGGTCGCACTGGAGCGTGGAGTGTCGAAGAGCGTTGGGCTGGTGGCGCATGCAAGCGGCCGATCGAGTGAACGCGTGTGAACGAGCGTGAGAAGCGACTGCACTGAGGACGAAGACGCAGCGGAGGGAGGACACGTCTTGGACCGACTGACTGCTGCATCACGCACGAACGCGCCGATTCTCCAAGTGCCTGCACCTGCGCGCATCCTTCGACTCTCGCTCGCTCGCTCGCTCTCTTTGCATCTCTCTCTCTCGTTTGCCTGCTCTTTGATCCGAGCGCAGGCGCTATCGTTGTAGCCTTTCGTCGATAGCCTCTGCCTCTAATCGCCTCCAAATCAACTCTCTTCTTGCTCGATGCAGTGTGTTGAGTTGCCTTCTTGTATCAAAGTGACTTGTGTATTGTATCGGAGTGTAAAGGAGCTCGAGTGTCAACAAATGCGCAGTTGCCGAGTGTCTTTGTAGAGACGGTAGTCGAACTCGGCTTGGCGCTTCTTGAGCTTAACCGACTGAAGGATCCACTCTGTTTTGAGCACATGAGCGAGAGAAGACGTGAGTGTGTGAGTGCATGCATGCGTAAAGGATCGACTGAGATCGGACGAATGCGCCAGCAACAAACCAACCTGGACTCACGACTTTGGCTTTCCCAAGTATCTGAGCATCCACAAACAAGCACAGCAACGTAACGAGATGGCGTCACGCACGACTCGACTCATTCACACGCGTGTCGTGACGCAACCACGGACGGACGTACTTTAAGCATTTTGTCTGCTTTGGAGCCGCTCAGGTTCGCACCGACCATGTGCGTCACGCACGTCGTCGTGAGCGCTGAGCTGTGAAAATGGCAAAGAGAGAAAGAGAAGGCAGTGAGCATGGCGGGTGCCAATACACATGTCAAACGAGTGAGCAAGTCTTCCTACCAGACGTTGCCACCGTGATCTTGCACGAGCTTTGCGAGGTAGTAGCTACCGACAGAAGCAACAAGAGATGTCTAAGATGAGCACATTGACCCACTTGCAAGCAAACACACAATACTGGGAACCTACGACGAGATGTTGCCTGTGCGTCCGTTGAAGAGGATGCGGCAGCCCTGTCAAGACAAGACACAAGCAGCGTCGATACGACGTCAGTGCTTCTTAGTGAGCTGCTGGTGGTGCTTACCAAAGAGAGTGTCCAATGCACTGACGGGCTGCCCACCTTGAAGATCTGCGATGTGTCGTTGCTGCTACGACTGGTCTTGTCTTGCTTTGTAGTAGACGGCGATGGCGCTGCTGTCAAACGTCATGCGTCACACGATGTGTGAGAACGTGCGACCTCAAGGACAGTGTCCACATTGCAACAACAATGCTGCTCCGCAACAACGACGTACTGCGGTGCTGTTCAATATCAGCTGCGCTTGCTGTCTTGGAGGTAGACGCATGTGCAGTCTTCGCTTCTGAGGCTCTTGGTGCTCTTGCCTTTCGTGACGCACTTGCTGTTGCTCTCGAGGACGGTGTGCGAACGGTAAAGAAGCTCTCGCTTTTTTGCTTTGCGTGTTGCTTGCGGATGAGCTCGAGCTGCTGCTGTTCTGCTGGCGTCACGACGCGGCGCTCGCAGCGCGTTGTCGGTCCGCTCGGTCCATTGATCGCAAACATCCGTGTGCACTCGTTGCACTTGCGCTTTGATGCCCAAGTTTGAAATGTAAACTGCGCCGTTTCGGAGTGGAATGTGGCACGCTGTTCCACATCGCATTGTGGAACAGACGATAGAACACGCTGGTCCGAATCGAGCCACGTGGGGAGCACCGACACAAGTACTAAAGCAAGTGAGCGACCTCGAGAGCTCGACCGATGGAGTACGCAGGCGCGCCGACCATGAGCGCTGGTGGCTACGGCCAGCAGCAGCAGCAACAACAACAGCGCACTGCGCCGCTTGCGAGCATCGATACGGAACATAACGACATGATCAACGACATCCAGCTCGACTACTACGGCAAGCGTCTCGTGACGTGCTCCGGCGACCGCACGTTCCGCGTCTACGACGTCTCAGACGCAACGACACCAGTCGAGAGCAAGACGTCGAACGACTCAAACGCTTCGGCAGCAACGACGCACGTGCTTCAGCATGTTGTGCAGCTGCCAGAGGACTCGAGCGCTCCGATGCACCGCATTGCGTGGGCACACCCCAAGTTTGGCAGTCTGCTCGCGATGGCGTGTCAAGACGGCCGCGTGTACGTCTTCCGCGAAGAGCTCCACGCTAGCGGCAACGGCGCAACGGAGTGGATCCTCAAGTACGTCCACACGTTCCACTCGCTCGCAGTGCTCAGCATCGCGTGGGCGCCGTACGAGTACGGACTCTGCCTCGCGAGCGCCTCAGCGGACGGCCAAGTGTCGTTTCTCACGCGCATGCGCGAAGGCTGGATCACGTCGTCGTCGTTTGTGAACTCGCAGGACGGCGCCGCAGTGACGTCAGTGAGCTGGGCGCCGTACAACTCGCTCGGGTCGCAAGGACCGCAGGGACCCGTCCAGCGCGTCGTCACGGGCTCGATCAACCACGCGGTGCAGGTCTGGCAGCTCGTGCCGGCAGCACAGGAGCCTGCGCAGTGGTCGCTCACAGACGACGCGCTCATTGAAGGCCACGACGACTGGGTGCGCGACGTCGCGTGGGCGCCGAACGTCGGGATCCCAGCGAACATCATTGCGTCGGCCTCGGACGACCACTCGGTGCGCATGTGGAGCCAAGACGAAGTCGGTGGCGACTGGACCATGCACGTGCTCCACACATTCCGGTCGCCAGTCTATCGGATAAGTTGGTCGCTCACGGGCACAGTCCTGAGCGTCGCAGGCGGCGACGACGAAGTGACGTTCTGGAAGCAAGTGAGCGCGACGCAGTGGGTCCAGCTCTCGTCGGTGAACGAGCACGGCGCGCAGGTCTTGAGTCAGTAGACACGTCGTGCGTCCTCTTATCATGTAGCGCAGCACTGAAGGAAGCGACTGTGTGTATGAGCAGCTAAGGATGGTAACTCTTTAAGGCTACTCTTTTGAGGTTACTCGATCGGATGGCGTGACGCTCGCATCGTAACACCATCACCGAGTATTATGAGTATGGACTGTGACTGTATCGCACCCTTACGACGTGTGGTAGACGCGCATGATGTACGACGCGACGGTCAGGAGCTGAAAGTGCTCGCTCGCACCATCGACGAGCTTCTTGTCAGCCTCTGCGATCCGGAGACAGATCTTCGCCATCTGCACCTCCGTGAGCTTTGCGTTTGCGAGCACGTCGGTGCGGAGCTGCTGGAACACAGTGAGCACAGGGTAACCTGCCAAGAGGATATTCTCGATCTCGACCTTCATCCTGTCAAAGCTGTTCGTTGCAACAGACTGCCAGAAGCGCTCGAGGAGCTCAGGTGGCGCAAGCTGGCAACAATACACACACGAGTTAGCACGAGTCAGACAGTACGAGTCGATACGAGTCAGTCGAAAGAGAACGTACCCCTGCAACTGCGACGACGTCATCAGGCACGAGATCGTCGTCACCGCAGAGCTGCTTGGCGCTCTGGAGGAAGTTGATCGCTTTGCGAAGGTCGCCGTTCGAGCACGCGAGGAGCGTGTCAATTACTTCACCAGTCACTGCGATGCGCTCTTCGCTACAGATGAAGCGCAGGCGCGACGTCATCGAGACTTTCTCAAGCGGCGCGAAGCGGAACTTGGCACAGCGCGACGCCACGGGCTCGATGATGCGGCTCACGTAGTTACAAATGAGGCAGAAGCGCGTGACTTTCGAGTAGTTCTCCATCATGCGGCGCAGCGCCGACTGCGCGTCGTTCGTCATGGAGTCAGCTTCATCGAGCACGATGATTTTGAACGGCGGCATGCTACTCGAGCCGCTGATCGCGCCTTGCGCAAAGCCTTTCACTTTGTCGCGCACGACGCCGATGCCGCGGTCGTCCGAGGCATTGAGCTCGAGGAACCGACCGTTCTTGCGAAAGTCTGGACCAAAGAGCTCGCGCGCGACTGCGACGATCGTCGATGTCTTGCCCGTGCCTGGCGGACCGTAGAAGAGCAAATGCGGCAGCTGGCCGCTTGCGATCGACGTCTTGAGCGTCGCGACAACGTGCTCTTGGTGCGAGATCTCGTCGACGTTCTTAGGACGACTGTCAGTTCATGTGTTTCGCGCCAGCAGGAGCACAAGAAAGCAGAGTGCATGAGCTACCAGTCGACGTCGAGACGTACATCAACGCAGAGAGAGAGAGAGAGAGAGAGAGAGAGAGAAAAGGAACAGCAGTATGTACTAGACGTACTACTTCTCGATCCACGGCAGCGCAGCAGCGGCGACTGACGCCTCCGACTTTGGCGCGCGCACTTGGAACATCGCGCTTGGCTCTCGAGCTTGCTTGAGCAAAGAGGTGGTGTGCGACGCAGTTTATCTGTGTGAGTACAAATGGCTTCTCCCTCGATTTTGTCTCTACTACGATGTTGAAGAACATCGTTTCAACAGCAAATGGCTCAAACTCGCTTCGTGTTGACACATACAGCTCGCTGCTAAACGATCGCATGCCCGAGTCCGGCACATGCCGCTGCGGCGGCGCTTCTCGCATCCATCCACATCGCACGTGCGGCCGCCTCCGTGCCATAGGCAAAGATCACGAGAGCACACATGACTCGGACTCTGAGCACTACGAAACAGCCTCAGTGCACTATGAGACGACTGGTCGTGTGCACTTGCTTGCGTTGCTTGTTCGTGCATGCACCGAACTAACAACAAGCGAGATCGGTTGGACAATGCATCAATGCATCGTGCTCATATTGTGTTGTCTCTTGGCTACGTGCTCACATAAAGATACGGATACGACCAGCGCGCAGCAGCAGTGGTTCGTGGTGTCGGTCGACTCTCTCTCTCTCTTCGTCTTGCTTGGCTTGTCTGGACGACATCTCAGTTGGCACTTAGGCAAACTTCTCCGAGTGGTAGTCAAAGACCGTGCCACTGGGTTGCGTCGACGAGTACTTGCGGCACATCTCGTCCAGGATCTTCTCAAGGGCGTGCGGACCGCAGAAGAACACGCCGATCTCTTCACCAGGGTGCTGCCGCGCAGCGTCTTGGAACACTTGGTCCCAGTCCGGTCGCCCAAAGTGCGTGAGCTGCCCGCGCTTGGCTTTCAAGCCCGAGACAAAGTCCTGCCCCGTCTGGTCGTGTACAAACTGCTGGAACATCTTGAGCTGCGACGCGTTCTCGCCGCCTTTGACCGTGCTCAAGTACTGATGCGCCTCAATGACGTTGTCGCGGTCCATGTTCGTGATCTGGTTCATCGTGCTCTCGAACCACCCGAGCGACTCCTGCGCGCGCGTGATCCAGTGGAAGTAGAGCTTCTGGATCTTGAACGTGCTCGGGTGGCGCACGTGCTTGCAGTTGAGGCACCGGTACTCTTCCCACAGGTGCACCACGTCTTTCAAGATCGACGCAAACGGCGTGACGCCAATGCCACCGGCGACGCAGATCACCGTCTTGTACCGGTGGTAGTCCTGCGTCGGTGCACCGACAGGTCCGTCCAAGTACACGTCCGGGTACTCGAGCTTGTTCTCGTGGCAGTCGGCGATCAAGCGGTGGAGCGCACCGGTCCAGTCCCCGGCTTTGCGAACGTGGATGCTCACGTAGTTGTCACCAGGCGCGGACGAGATCGTGAACGGGTGCCACTCGTGCGTCGAGATCGACGGGCAGTTGATGAACAAGTACATGCCTGGGCGATAGTTAAACCGCTTGGGCTTCTCCATGAACAGCGCACACGTGCCATCGAGCTCAACGGCTTCCATGATCCGCACAGGGGCAGCAAACATCTTGGCGTACCGGAAGCGGCGCTCGACCAAGTAGATTGCAAACGGCGGACCGGCCCACCAGTACGAGCTCGCGTGCGCGAGCCACGACGCAGCGCCGTGGAAGCACAAAATGAGCAGGAACGGTCCAAAGAGCATGTGCGAGTACCAGAAGAGGTTGAACCGCCCTTGACGGAACTTGGGGATCGCTGCGAGCGGGAACGAGATCGCAGTGATGAGGAGCAAGAGTACGCCAGTCCAGACTGGAATCGCTTGGAGCATCGTCGTGAACGGCGGCGGCATGCCGTCTTCAAAGCCTGGGACGTTGCGCTCAATGAAGATCGACCGACCGATCTCGTCTGGCGTTGCGACCAAGTACAAGTTGATCTCGTTGCTCACGTGCGCAAACGTGTGGACGAGACCGGCGACGAGGAGCGTCGTGCCGCAGATCTTGTGGAACTCAATGTGGTCGTCGAACGGAATGTACTTCCACATCACGTGACTGCGCTTCATCACTTGCGTGATCGAGCGGCACATTGGAAGGAGCACAAAGAGCGAGTTGAGCATGCACACTTGCGCACAGCCACGCGCGATGCGGAGGCCCCAGCCGAGCGCTGGGTCGTACTTGTAGTGGTAGAACTTGAGCCAGAACACGAGGTTGTTGCAGATGACGTAGAACAGGAGCCACCAGATCCGGAGCGAGTTCGCTTCGTACCACGTGTGGAACTTGCTCTTGCCAGGGCGAGCGCGCATGGACGAGTGCTGGTGCGGCAAGCGCGCATCGACTTCTTTCTTCGTCGCTTGGTCGTACGACCCGCTCACGTACGCGTGGAAGATGTGCTTGAACTGGTCAAACGACATCGTGCCGTCTTTCACGTTCGCTTTCCGGAACATGAGCGTCGCGACGGTCCGGAAGTCCGTGCCAACGACTTCGATCTTGGCTGACGAGAAGTTGGACGTGAGGAGCTGCACGACCTGGTCTTCCGTCACGAACCCGAGACCGTCCGTGTCGAGCGTATCAAAGATGAACTTGAGCTTCTCTTCGACACCAACGTCGAGGTTCAAGACCGCGTCAATGAGAATCGCATTGCCGTCAATCATGCCGTCCGTGCCGTCGTACTCGTCGTACGCGTCGCCGTCGACTTCAAACGTCTGCGAGAACGTCGCGCGGTCAATGTAGCCTTGCTTGTTTGTCATGCTGCCCATGACGTCACGGAGCGCTTGGAGCTTCGCCATTGGCGTGAACTCGCCCTGCTCGTCTTGTGTGATCGCGATCGAGTACTTTTGCTCAAACGCGCAGTCGCCGAGGATCGGGACTGAGACCACGTCGCTCGCTGCTTGCGGACCGCTCAGCGACGGGTGGTACGACAAGTTCGAGATCCGCGACAAGCGGTCGCTCACAATCGATGAGCGCAGCATGGCGTCGACGTTTGGCCGGCGACGGCGCCGCGCTGCGCCGTTGGTGTCACCACCGCCAATCATGTTGACTTGCGTGCTGCTCATGCTCAGGAACGCGTCACTGCTCATGAAGTTGCTCTTCGTCACCGTTTTGATCTGCGGCGCATTGACTTGGAGCCGCGTCGCGGGGATGGCTGGTCCACCACTAGCGTGTGGGTTCATGTTTGGTCCGCGGCCGCGGTGGTTTGGCGACGGCGTCGAGATGTCGATGAACGTCTGCGTGTTCGCGGGCGTGTTGTCGGCCTCGTCGTCGCGCGCGGTCGCAGCAGGGAGGAGCCCTGCGTACTCCATCTTTTGGCGCTCGTGATGCATCGCAATGGCGGTGTGTGGTGATGTCCGCAGCAGCAGCAACAGCAGCAGCAGCGAGAGCCTGCGGCTTGGAGCGCGAAATGCCAAGTGGGCTCGAAGGCGGCTCCTCACCGCCGCACCAACGGATCTCACTTGATGAGCGCTTCACACAGGTTGTGGTAGTGACATAAATGAGTATCTGACCACCTGGCTGCTGCTCCGACTCTATCAGACGAGACAGCGCGCCGCGAAAGATAAGCGCGACACAAGAATGAAAATCACTTGAAATTTGCATACACAGTTGCGCTGCTTTGCAGGTGACTTGATTTTTGTATACTCTGATGTGAACAGCTGGTATCTGCGAAATTGATGAAGTGATGGCGCAAAAAATATAAGGCCGCCACCGTGCTGATCCAAGAGACTGCCAGACGCCAAGATGGAGACGACAACAAGCACCGCCTCAACTTCGAGCACTTCGAGACAGCAGCAACCGATGTTTTCCCGTTGTCGCGAAGAGGGCGCCGACAGTAGCACTGCGTTGCTTTGCAACAGTCTTCAGCGTTTTGCGGTGCGGACGGTGCTCCAAAGTCAGCAGTTCTATCGCTATCAATCGAAGACGTCATCCAGCAGGCTCCTACGACGAGCTCTATTGGCCACACGTGTGCACATACTAGTACACTCGAGTGCGCACGACTTCTACATGTGCGGATAGAGATCAGTCAAGCGCTCAACTTGTGAATGCTTGCTTGCTTAGCGTGCGTCCTCAACGAGTCTGCAGTGATCGCATCGCAAGAGCACGCCTGAACCAACACGCACACGCAAATGCTTGAGCTGAAATGCCCGCACCAAGAGCACAAGCTCCTTTCCTTGGCAAGCTCGGCGAACAAGGGCAAGGCAAGGCACAGACAGGGGGTCGCGGGGTCCCCCAGTGGTTTAAAGCCCCGGCGATTCCACAGAGATATTGTCTTGCGAGAGTTCGAGTCCCGCCTCGGTCGTTTTTCGGCCCCGGCGCCGCTCAATTCTGCTGATCCGACGATACTAGCGCGTTTCCCTACAACAGACAT
>JAASFL010000497.1:0-18131 GCA_023333735.1 Globisporangium takayamanum
CACTGCGCGTGTGTAGTTTGATGAAATCAATCGATGTGTGCTGTTACGCTGAGTGGATCTGTATCACTTTGGCGTCTTTGAATGACTGCGTGTGCTGCTTGGTGTCATGAGCAAGTGGAAGGTTGGTCGGCGCTTTCGAGCGCACAAACGCATTGGACGAAGAACAGAAAGCAACACTGTACCAAGTTCTGGTAATGCAGTGACCGCGAGGTCACCAGCACTCAAGTTTGCGCTTTGAGAGCTCGTAGAGGAGAGCAGTGCGATTATGAACAGTCGTGAACAGACGAACAAGCACGGACGAGTATGTCAGGTCAGCATCAAGGTCACCGTCATCTGAGGTCTTGCAAGATGGTGTGGACTCCATAACCACTCTGATTACAAGTGCGTTTCTTGGGTCCACACTATAATCAACTCCAACAGGTGTGATCTAGCCACTTTGAGTCAAAATGTATGGAAACGCTCCAGCAAACCATCATACAACAGCATAACTTGTGATTATTCGAGCAGGTTATTACAAATTTGATCGTGTAATTAAATCCGATCATAAACCAGCACAGGTTACAATGGTGTCCCAGACAACATAATTGCTGCTGCTCTGTCGTGTGAAGGCAACACGCGAACGCGGGAGGCTGGACGGCAGAGCGACCTCTCTACCTGCGTCTGTCTGTGTCTGTGGATGCAGCCATGTCGCGCGGCAGTAGCAACGGCGCAAAGCATGCGCATGCGACGTCTGGATCCTCGGCTTTCATCACATCGACTGTGAACACGTACATCGCAGGCATTGGAGCAACAACCCCAACGCCGAGTCCACCAACGTCGACTACTAATCATCACAGCAGCGTACTTGCAAATGGCGCATCGCCGCGGCTCAGTAGCAAGTCACCGCTAGGCGCTACGAGCACTCATAAGTCAGACACACAGTCGCCATCGGACCGCCGCAAATGCGCGAATCCGTTCTGCGGCGCGCCGCTCGAGAGCGCATTCGCAACGTACTGCGAGCAGAAGGCGCACTGCCAGCTCTACCGCGGCTTGCTGCTCCACTGCGGCTCATTCGCGTCCGAGCGCGAGCGTGAGATCGACGATGCGATCGAAAAGTCCCGGCACACGAAGCGCCGACGCCTGCGCCGCGTCGCCGACGACGAGAACGACGACAACTCGGACGACGCCGACGTCGAGGACGCAGACGACGCCATGAGCGCAGCGTTCTCGATCCCAAAGCGCAAAGTCCCAGTCGCGTCGCCAACAAGTAGCATCAGCAGTAGCAATGGCAATAGCAATAGCAAAGAGACCCACAGTGAGAGCGCTACGCAGCGCAAGCTCCGGCTCCGACTCGAGCGGCAGCAGTCAGCAAGCGGCAGTGCCAGTAGCTCAGCCAAGCCCTCAACAGGTTCTGGGACGACTACTGCGCCAGCGACACTGACGGGCAAGAAGCGCCGGCTCGTACCGGAGCCAGCGCAGTCGAGCGAGCGTAACAGCAGTCAGAGCACTGCTGCTCCACCACTGCCGAGGACGAACCATACAGCGCGGACCCCTGCTGTCCCAGCCGCTCCAGTACCAGCGCCGCCTGTCCCAGCACCGCCAGCGCCAGTCGCCAAGGTCGGTGGCATTGAAGTGATTCCACTCGGTGCAGGACGCCACCCATCGAGCTTTGGCGGCGGGAGTCGGTACGTCCAGAGCGGCAATCGCGCAGTGTCGCCTGGAAACAGCAGCTTGCGCGGACTCCACCCACTTGCGCGACCACCACTAGTGAGCAAGCCAGTCGTGCTGCCGCCAGAGCCGCCTGCAGTCGCGCCGCTGCCGCCAGCACCAACAACTGTCTCGCTAGCGCGCGACCCTCGACGCATCGACACCACTAGCAGCACGAGCACCAGCAGTGACGCGTTGCCAGTCGCGAGCATCAGCCACCAGGACGCTGGACCAGCGCCAAAGCGCACGATCTCGGCGTCCGAGTACCTCAGCAGTCGCAAACCGCAGGACCCGCGCGTGCGGTCGTCTGCGTCAACTGGCTTCAGCACCGACGCACCTAGCGCTTCCGTAGGACTCCAGCGCTCAGCGTCCGACCTCTCAAGTACGTCCGCCTCGACTGCGTTCCATGGCGCTGCGCCGCGTGAGCGCACGCTCCACCGGAGTCTCAGTGACCCGCCAGTCGCAGCAGCCGCTGCCGTTCCAGTGCGCAGTCGCAGTCGCAGTCGTAGTCGCGACCGCACTGACCACCACCAGCAGCATCAGCAGCGGTCGTACGCATCGTACGACAGTGCTGGCGCGTACAGTCGACGCGAGTATGAATCGCCACGGCCGCGTGCGTACTCACCAGAGCGATACAGCCATAGTCACCAGCAGCAGCACCAGCACAACGACCATCATCACCACTACGCGTACGAACCAGACTATCGCTATCCAGCGGCGGCGGCGCCCTCGTCCTCATCGTCAGTGTATCCGCAGCAGGCGCCGCCGCCGTCACTGGCGTCCGAGCCGCCCAAGTGGTCGCGTCCAGGCGACGACAGTGTCCAACCGCACTCGCGGTCGCCGAGTCGCGACCACCACCACATTGCTCCGGTCTCAGCGCCAGCGTCGTCGTCGTCACGTAGCAAACTCATTGACCTCACAAAGCCGAGTACGCCGACGACACCAACGTCGACGCGCCGCGACGCAAGTGGTCATCCAGAGATCGCCCCGGTGGCATTCTCGAGCCACGACTGGTTCGTCGTCGACCTCTTGTCGCGCTTTGCGAGCTTCTTCCCTCAGGCGCTCTCGCCCGTCTTGAACAAGACGAAGAAGCCGCGCAAGATGCGGTTCTACCTCGACTACGTCCAGCGCGTGAAGGACCTCTCTGGCGCGCGCCTCGACATCCAAGTCACGAGCGGCAAAGCGACAGTCATGGCCGACAGCCGCGTCTGGATCGCACTCACGGGCTCGTCGACTGTTGAGCTCTATACGCAAGTCCTCGAGACGCTGCTGGAGCAGAGCGTCGCGTGGCGCAAGCTCTTGGAAGACGCGAATCGCGTGTATGGCAATGGCGTGCAGACGCTCGGGAGCCGCGCGAACCACAGCGACGCGTTCGTGCGCATGTGGCAAGGCATGAAGTACAACACGTGGGAGCGGTTCCCGCTGGAGCGCCAGGTGCGGTACTTTCGCGGCGACAAGCGCCACCACTGGTCGTTCTGCGTCGGGAACGTCGAGCTCGGGAGCGGGAGCCACGAAGAGAAGCGCGAGGCGTACCGTCTTGGCGCAGAGAACGCCATGAAGTTCCTCTTGAGTCTCGAGATCCTGAGCGACAGTCGCAAGTACGCGCGCGTGACGCGACCAGAGCGGTCGACACCTCAAGCGCCGGAGCGAGAGACTGCATCGAGTACGCGGCCACTGTCGCGGCAGAATGACGCTGCTGCTCGGAGCACAAGCAGTAGCACCAGTGAGCAGCAACAGGCAGCGTCTGTGCGACCAGCAGCCGCTCCAGCGAGTGCCAACACTGTTAGTACTCGGTCAGGCGCGTCAGATCCACGGATCCGAAGCACGCCGTCGACAACAGTGGCGACAAAGACACCGGCGGCTCCAACACCAGCAGCGCCAGCACCGTCAAGTGCGGTCGAGATCCTGATTGATACACCGGATGTGACAGTCTCGCGTCCGCGTGACGACTCGTTTGGGAGCCCAGCAGACGCAGCGTTCTCGCCACCAGCCGCGTCCGACCAGAGCCCGAATGGCGATGGCAATAACGATGGCGGCGACGACATGGAGATCAGCGACGGCGGTACGTCTGCGTCTCGGTGTGTGGTTCAGTGACGCCAGTCGACAGTGTCCAGTCCCCTCTCACTCATTCACGACGCGCCTCTGTGTCTCGCTCCTCCTCCTGCCTTCGCTCGCTCTCACAGACTCGAGCGCCACGAGCTCTGCTCCAGTGACAACGACCACAGCAGCGACCACAGCAGCAGCTCCAGCTCCAGCTCCAGTAGCTAGCAAACCCGTGGCGAACTGTTCGTTCTGCGAGACTGTGCGCGCGCGCGACCCAGAGTCCAAGTTCTGCATGCGCTGCAAGCCCAAGGAGCCGACGCGGACCTCGGCGGTGCGGCGCTTTGGGCTCGACACGGCGCTCACGCAGCAGCAGCAGTCGCAACGACCTGCATCTGCGTCGTTTGAGGCACTCGACGTGCTCCAGCGTGGGCTCTTGACACGGCGGTGACCTCTGATAGTGTACAAGAAGTGCTAGCCGTTCCTCTGTCCATCGTCTGCCCTTCTCCTACTCGGACGCTACGTCTCCGACTGCCTGTTCCTCAATGAGCTACTGCCTCGCACTAAGACGCATGGCGTGTGGTCGTCACCGGACCGTGAAGCTCCCTCGTGATGACGCCGTCGAGATTGCTCGCGATGGCGACCGCGGCCGAATCGCGTCTGTGTCCTTCACACGTGGCGATGATGACGATGGCGACCGCGCGCGCGAGAACGTCGAGCAGCGCTTCGTCACGAGTGCGTCGTACTCGCTCTCGGGCGTCACGACGGTAGTCGGCTCCGGACTACTCGCGCTCCACTCGTACGGCCACGACGCACGGATGCGTCGGATCTGCTCGTCGATCGGAATGGCCGGTGCCGATGAGAGCTTGCGCTGCGAGACGTGGAGCGTCCGAGTGATCGACGGCACGAGCGACAGTCGCGACGCGATCACGAGCGGTGTGGTCTGTCAGCAGTCAATGAGTGGCGTGAGCACTCGTCGTCCTAGCGAACCTCGAGAGCTAGCAGACTGACGTACCGCTGGTCGCTTTGGACCATGGAGTCCTGCGCGCTCAGCATCTTTCCACTGTCGAGCAATGAGCTGCGCACCGAGGCGACCACCTCGTGAGCTATCGCCAGACAACTGTGTGTCGGTGTCCAGATCGTCGTCTTCGCTCAGTCGTGGCAGCGCCACGCTCTTGTGTGCTGCACGCCGCGACTCGCCCTGAGATGGCGACTGTGGTGCTGCACTCGTCAGCGGCGACTTTGCGCTTGCAACGAGCGCACCTGGCGCAATGCTGATGCGGTGCTTGCTCATTGACCGCTCGACTTGCTTGCGCTCCTTCTTCTTGAGCTTCTCGTCGCGCATGTGGTAGATCGCAAGGTCCATGCAGAGCTCGTCGCCGGCAACGTGCGTGTGGCGACCGCAGATCACACAGCAGTTGTCGCTCAAGCGCATGAGCTTGCGCGTGATTGGGACGCGCAAGTGCGGGTACAGCAGCGCTTGGTGAATGCGCGTCTCGCGCCATGCATCGCGGGTCTCGGCAATCGCACGAATGCGCTGGAGCGCCTTGGCGCAGTGCTTCTTGACGTCTTTGCCGCCAAAGTGGAGCAAGAAGAGCTTGCGCTGTGTATGTGAACGAGCGTCAGTGGGCACAGCATCACAGCGGCACGTAGTGATGTGGACAGGATGAGCGATAGACAACCGTACACTGAGCACGAGGCAGTCGACGTCGGTCATTGCGCGAATGTCGGTCGGACACTGCGTCACCTTCTTCTCGGCAGCGAGGTACTCGCCCGCGATGTCAAACTTGCCGAGGAACGTGAGCTCGACTGTGATGCAGTGCTGCACGCCGCGATTCTCGCCCATGCTGCTCGCACACAGAACGGCAGCGCTCCGATCGATCAGTGCGAGTGAGCGAGCGCACAATCTGTTGTGTACACTAGCAGGCAGGTGGACAAAGATGCACCTCATCTCAGCACTCTCGTTCACGAGGAGCTTGACGCACTCTTGGGCTTCGCCGCGCAGGATCACAAAGAACGAGTCGGCTTCCGTGCCTTTGTGGACAATGCATTGCTGGAGAGTGGTGTGCAAGTGATGAGCAGCATCAAGCAAACACCGAGACAAGAGTGAGCTCCTCGTGGTGTGTGTGAGAGCTCCTCAAAGGACGTGCAAGTCCTAGTAGCAGGACAACTATGTCGACGTACACCAGCTGAGACTGTCACGAGCTTCATCGAGTTGACGAGGTGCATGAGCTCTGCATCCACGACACATCGATCCAGGATGTCAGTGACGACACATCGCCGTCTCTCTATCGAGCAATGCGCGAGCGAACGTACGCATCTTGGTCCACTTGCGGAAGATGAGGACGTGCTGAAGGAACGCAATGTGGTCCGTGATCGTCCCTTCGATCGTCTGTGAGCGCGTCATGCGGAGGTACGACGCCGCCGTGAGCACGATGAAGTTGGCGATCTGCGCTTGCGGGTCGACGATCACAGTCGCACTACGCTTCGAGTCGGGCTCAATGAGACAGAGCTCGCCGAACGTCGCGCCAGGTGTGAACGTCACGACTTTCGTGCCGTAGTTGATTGGCGCAAGGTCGGCCGACTGGTGCAGGTACAAGCGCAGTGTAAATGTCAGAGCGCGAGAAAGTGCTGCTATCACTCGAGTGAGTGGGTGTGTAAGACGCACCAGTCGGCGCGAGCTCGATGGATCGATGGACGCGCGCATCAGTCGGTGGTACTTCTTCTGGTCCTCGGGGTTACGCACGTACACCGACACGAGACCACTCACGAGGATCTAGAGGAAGAACGAGCGAGGACGAGAGACGCCAGTCAAGGAGACTACTGTAGGCGTCTAGGACACACACACTCATGCAAAGGCTCGATGCACATGCATGAGTGACGTGATAGTAGCAAGGATACAAAGCACGTGTTGCCCTTCTCGCCTTGGTTCACGACGACTTCGCCGCCTTTGAGGTGACGGAACTCCATCTCTTTGCAGAGCTTCTTGGCCGAGATCTCGGACATGGTCGTGAAGAGCGAGCTGAGCTTCTCTTGGTTCATGAGCCACGTATAGAGCAGCTTCACGTGTGCGCTGGCGCGAAGAGCAGACACAGCAGAGGAGACGCCACGGACGCAGTCAAGGAAGTCTGCCGAGTGCCAGTGTGAAGCTGTACGTGAGAGATGCGAGCAGAGTCATCATGCGAACAAGGATATCGTTCTCGGTCCGGTCCTCTGGCAGCTTGCGCAGTGTCCTGCACACGTGGAGTACAGAGTTAGAGCATGAGAGTAGCGCTTGCGATCAGCCAGAGCTCTACGCAAGCGGCGTACGAGATGATGAGCTGCACGCGCTCGCTGATCTGCATGAGCAGTGGATTCGGCAGCACGTCTTTCTTGATGAGGTTCCAGCGCCGCGACCGCGGTCGACTCGCTCCAGCGCTCACATCTGTCGGGGCTGGCGCGGACGCAGCGCGCTGGTCGTCAGCTGCAGTTGCAGTCGCTCTGCCAGTCGCTGGTGGTACCGACATGGTTGTGGTCGCGCCTGGAGGCACTGGCGATGGAGTGCCTGCATTCGTAGCTGCTGCCGCTACGACGCCACGCATAGCAGCGCGTGGTTGCTTCGACAACATGCCCCGCGCAACGTCTTTCGACTCGCGACGCGATACACGCGGCGAGTTGGACGCCACTGCGCTCGATGCAGCTGCTGTCGTCGAGATGCCAGGCGATGCAGTGTTGATCCCGAGAACTGCTGACAGCGGCGCTGCCATTGCACTCATGCCAGGGAGCGCAGCGATGTCACAAGTGCTCGTCATGGCGTCGAGAGTACGAGTGCAGTGTCGATCGACCGAGCGAGAGCGATCGAGAGGAAGAGCTGGAGCGCTCTTGGAGTGTGCGAGTGTCCGTTTTTAGAACTCACCGGAGTGCAAGTGATCAACATGAGCACCATGAGCATGCTCCAAGAAGAAGAAGATGACGAGGACAAGGAGATAGACTGGCAAGTTGATAGATTCGTTCACTTGCTGGCTACGCGCTTCAGCTGCTGCGACATGAGGAGGAGGAGGAGTGCTCCGTTTGATACAGACTCTACGACAGAGAGACATCGAGACATCGAGCGACGACGGCTACAGACAGGATGGACGGTGGTAGGATCAGTGTCCCACACAGATGTAGGTGCGCCAAGTTCGTTCCTTGGAGCGCTCTGCAGGACGCTTGACCACCTGGTATGTATGTGTGTGTGCGATTGACGCGAGCGATGGCTTAGACTGGTGTCACCATCTCGTTCTTGTAGTCGAGCTCTTCGCCCGCCGTCGGACTCGTCGTCGTCGCGCGCTGTGTGCGCTTCTTGTGCACAAACACGGCCATGGCGACTGCGAGCGCCGCGGCGACGCATCCAAGCAGCACTGCTGGCACCGCAATGCTGCTGCTGCTGTCATCGGCGGCAGCGGCGTCACTCGCCGCGAATGCGTTTGGCGCTGTTGTCAGCGGACGACCAACGACCGCACTGTCGCGCAGACGCTCCGGCGTCCGGGTCTCGACTGCGAGCGTTGCGACTGGCGTCTCGGTCGACAATGCGATCTGCTTAATGTACGGGTTGCTGGTGTCCGGCTTAGCGGCACTCGGCGACAGCGCAAACGTCGTTGGTGCTGGCGTTGGCACTGTCGGTGCTGGCGTGACCGAGTGAGATGGCACAGTCGGCGACGGCGTGACCGTGTATGTTGGCGCAGGCGTCGGCACAGTCGGCGCTGGGGTCACGAACGTCGTTGGCGCAGGCGTTGGCAAATCGTTGCTGCTAATAAGCGCGGCCTTGTCTGGGTGACCGTAGATGCGCAGGAGCTTCTCGAGTGCGAGCGCCTCTGGGCTCTTCTGTACAATGTCTGCCGAGTCCGACGACGAGTCGGACGAAGACGACGATGCAAGTGCAGCCGACGACGAGCTGTCCTTGTGGTTGTGGTGACCGTGGCCGTGGTGGTGCCAGCGCTGGTGGTGCGGGTGGTCAAAGCTGACAGGCACACCGACTTCCGAGTTGTGGTTCGTGTGCGGGTGGCCGACACTGACCGGCACGCCGACTGCGATGTCCGACGTGTGGTGCGTAATGTGCACCGGGTTGCCGAGCTCAGTGGACGGCGCAGTGTTGACCTCTGGCACGCCGAGCACGCCGGTTTCAGAGGCATTGGCGACGCTGGCAGCGACTGCGGCAGCGAGCACGAGGACGGACGAGAGCTTCATGATATGTATGTGTGAGTGGAGCTGCTGCTGTTGGTGTTGTGCGCGTGATGCGGTGAATTGGGAACTGAAAAGACTGACGCATGCTCCAGAGCTCATCGTCGCCACCGCCACCGCCACCAGTGCGGAGCTCTTCGTTCGTTTGCATGTAGAGACGACGTGCTCGTGTGCGCTATCCAGTCGCGCAGTATGGCGGCGCGGAAGACGCGATGTATGGCGATTTGTATGTACACAGCCAGTTTGCAGCCGCTCGAGCTCCTTTACGTCCGCAGAGGATCGGCAGTGCTCACACTTGCGTTGATCTGCTGCGTCGTGAGTGTCAAGTCGGACTGTGTGAGCCCACCAACTGGTGCTGCGCGCTATACAAAAGCGAGGCGCTCAGGACGGATGCACCCAAATGTGCTGACTCTCTGTAAAGTAGTCAGCAACGAGTCAGCGCCACATGACAACCACGAGTGCGCCACCGCAATCCAAGGCATTTGCTTTGCTTTGCTCTGTGTTGTGAGTGTACATTGGCGCTTGATAGAGAGACGAGGGCGCGAATGTCCAGAACTCACTGTGGGCTGCTGCTGGGCTGTGCGATGCTGGCTCGCACGATTCTCAGCAGCGCCGACCACGAACCAGCGAGTGCGTCACCGACCTGGACTTGTAGCGGGCGATTGAAAGGGTCTTGCGCAGCGAATGCAATGCCTTGTGCTGGTGAAAGAGCCCGTGAGGTTGACAAACAGTGGAACCAAGGCATGTGTGGGCGTCTGCAGTCGATCTATAGGATGGATCTCGTTCAAGCGAGATTGCGAGTACAGACTCGATGATATCCTACTAGGACTGCTGCGAGAGTGCGTAGTGATTCGTTTCAACGAGCGTGCTTTCGTGCTGCGGCTAGACACGACTTGGCTGTCGTCCTCTGTGTTGTTGTACTCGCTTCCTTTGTCGGTCCTGAATCACGTGAGAACGCGTTGGAGGCAAGAGATGTTGCCACGATGATGTCGTCACAGAGAGCCATGGTTGAGAGCGCTGCAGTGGATAGATGGCGGTGTCACGCGAGAGATCACAGTCGCGGAGCTTGATCGCTCCTGCGTGGAGAACCTCATGCAGTGCTTGCGTTGAGAGATCGAGCACGTTCAAGACGATCGTGGATGCTGAAAGTCAGACAAAGTATTGGCTTTTGTCTCATGCTAGCGTTTTTGTCAGACGTTTGGCAAAATCGTGGGATAATGTACGAAAGCGAGTGAGAACATACCCTTCTGGAATCGCACAGATCGTTTTAGACAGGCTAGACTATGTATCTCAGTTGCAATATGCCAAATGGGACACAAAGCTGTCTGACATTTTCTGTCCGCCCCGTCCCATAACTGTTTTGACCCTGGATTTGTGATGGATTGGACCAAAACTTTTGCGTCGAAGAGTCGATCGTTCGATGCGCAAGTTCGATTGGATGTGATTGGTGCATGTCGCACCTTGTTGAGTTCTGAGACTAGGACATTTGAGCTTGTGACACCTCATACACGGGCTTTTCGTCCTGAATCTGGATGCCTCCACGTCAGTTCAGGACCAAGCGGTCCTGATCTCGCGCCATTCCCAAACACGTCGAAATCGGCACAGCAGGTGCGGCTAGGAAGCGCCGACGACGACAAGTCACAGATCGAGACTGCGAGCAGCAGGCGAAAAGAGACCACCACCGACCACCACATCCACACGCTACAAGCTACGAGCACCTAGCGCTTACACAACAACAGCGATGGTGCTCACGAACGAGACGACGCACACGTACCCGTTCCACTGGGACGTCGTCACACGCGCGTTCTGGAACAAGTACCCAAACTCGATGCTCACGCACGTCGAGCGCATGGACGTGCTCGAGCGCCGCGTCGACGCACAGGGCTGCTTGCGCACGAGCCGCTTGGCCAAGTGCACGCAAGCGAACGTGCCGTCGTGGGCCAAGTCGATGCTCGGGACGTCGTCGTACGTGTTTGAAGAGACGATCTGCGACCCAAAGACGAAGACGCTCGTGCTCAAGTCGACGAACCTCTCGTTTCGCTCGGTTGCGACGGTCGAAGAGACGTGCGTGTACTCGGTGCACCCAGAGAACGCCGACATGACGCTGTACAAAGCAGAAGCAAAGGTCACGGCGTTCGTGCCGATGCTCTCGAAGAAGCTCGAGAGCTTTAGCGTCAGTCGCGGCGCGGAGACCGCTGCAAAAGGCATCCGCGCCGTCGAAGCGATCTGCCACGACATCTTTGACGGCACGTTCGAACCAGCGCTGTGCGAGCCCGCGAGCGCAGCAGACGCAGCGAAGCCGCAGAAGTGAGAGGACGCACGAGTCAGTCAGTCAATCGTACTGTGTGTCTGTGTCGCGTGCGACCGACTGCCGCCTTCTCCCGTCTCCTGACTCGAGCCACGCGCGCGAAGCAACAGACCGCTGCGAAAGCACTGCCAGCCTCCTCGTTGTCCGTGCGACTGATGCGCTCTGAGCGCTCGCTCGCTCGCTCGCGTGCTTCAAGTCCAGAGAGTCGCGTCGTCGTCCACGTCGTCTCTCCTCTCTTCTTGTTTATCTATAGACGCTACAACAATCGAGCAATCCACCACGTCGCCTCGTCTCCTCGTTGGTTGTTCATCTATCATTTCGTTAGTTAGGTCATCTATCCGCACACTCACACACACTCACAGCCATCCACACGATCATCGCCAGCTGACGCCGTCAGTCTCACGCGTCGACTGCGAGCGCATCTCTTGCGTCCCTGGCGTCGTCGCCACTCGCTGCCGACGATGACTCGGATACGTGAAGCGTCACGTCCTCTGTGTGTACAGGCGCTGCTGCTACTACTGTTGGCTCAGAGCTCGCGGCACTCGACTCGGTCGCAATGACTGGACTGCTGGTCCCAGGTGCTTTGTCCAGACAGCTCAAGTCATCATCTGCTGTTGTTGATGTCTCTGGCGTCGTCGTAGGATCAGCTGAAGGTGTCGTTGACACTGTGACTGTAGATGACGATGGAGCAGCTGGTGCTGGAAGCGCGGCGAGGAGCTCGTCTGCAGTCGCAAACTCGTGGGACGTGAGCAGTGTCGCCAGTGCGTCTGGACAGGCGCTACAGCGTGTTAAATAGGCTAGTGGACACACAGTCAACAGTGCGAGTCGTCAGTCCAGTGTCGCGTCGTCCAGTCCGTCAATCAGTCAGTTAGCCACAAGAGTCTTAGTACCTTGCTGCTTCACGACCATCTCAGCAAACACGACGCGGACATTCGAGACCGGATCTGTCGCGAGTGGAAAGAACGCGGACGCGAGGTGCGTCGCAAAGAACGCACAGCGCTCGTCGTGCGTGAACGCAGCAGTCTCTCGACACTCGCTCGCTTGCTCCTCTGTCGCTTCTGGAGCTCCTGCAGATGGACTCGACGCGTCGACAAACGCCTCGCAGATGCGCACAAACGTCTGGCGGTCGCTAAAGTGGCGCGACGTCGCGAGCGCAACGAACGTCTGCGTCACAGTCTCGAGCCACTCGGCATTCGATCGAAGGCGCGCAACGAGCAGCGGACACGCCTGCCACACACACATCCACACACATTGGCGTTAGGTACATCGCCACACAGGAGCCATAGCAAGACGACACGGACGTACATGGTAGCTCGCTTGTCGCACAACTGCGACTGGGTCGGTTACGAGCTTGAGCACAAGCGGGTAGATGACTGCGAACGTCGCGTCGCGCGTAAAGATCTCGCAGAGCTGCGCGAGCTGACGACTCACGACTTCGCGCACGCGCCACTTAGTCGCATTGGCTGCGCTGCTGTTGAACGCTGTCAAGACCGACAAGTAGCTCTCACGGAACGCCGGCGAGACGTGCGACAAGAAGTCGGCAAAGTGCATCATCGCACCGAGCTTCACGTCGTCCATGTCGTGGAGGTAGCTGTCAAACGCTGTCGCGAGCTGCGCTTCCGTGGCGTCTTGGCCCAAGACCCGCGCCAACTCATGGAGCGAGTACGCAAACGTCCGGCGGATCTTCCAGAACGCGTCAGTGCTCAGGATGTCGAACGTCGGCGCGAGCTTTGGCCACGCGCTCGGTCCTAAGATCGTTACGATCGCAGGAAAGCTGAACGCACAGTGGAACTTCAGGTCCGCTTCGCCCGATCCGCCGAGCTGGTTCGACACAGTCGTGGCCATGCTGAGAAAGTGGTCAATGAGCTCGTCGCTCACGTCGTCCGGCTCGAGCGCAGCAATGAACGGTCCAAGGTTCTGGAACGCCGCCATGCGCACCCAGCGCGACGAGTCGCTCACAAACTTGTCAAACAGCGGCACTAAGAGCGGTCCGCGGTCTGACGGCGCCAACGCATGGGCGACTGGCACGAGACACTCGGCGCAGGCTTTGCGGACGCCCCAGATGTCATCATGTGCGAGCTTCTGGAACGCAGGGAGCAGGCGCTCGCGACTGAGCTCTTCGCCGGCGATCTTGCAGACCATCGCGAAGCTCTGGGCCGTGGACTTGCGGACGCGAAAGACTGGGTCTTCTGATAGTGAGATCAGCTCGGGGACGCAGAACTGCTGGCAGAGCTCTGGGCCAAAGAACTGCGCGAGGCCGTGGTAGAGCGTCACAGCGGCGATCCGGAACTGCTCATTGTCGTCGTCGTGCGCGAGCGGCAGGACGATCGTGAGGATGTACTGACCTTGGTCCTCGGGCTTCACAAGCGCTGCCATGTCGACGAGACTCTCGCTCGCAGCCGCGCGGACGTCGTGCTGCTCGTCCGAGACAAGGCGCGTGAGCAGCGGGACCATGATGTCGAGCAAGACGCGGTAGCCCGCGTCGGCGCCAGCGTCGACGAGGAACTGACAGAGCAATGGGAACTGGAACGCCACATGCTGTCGCACAACGTACTCGACGTCGCTCACGAGCGGCTCGAGCAGTGGGATCAGCCGGTCGCACGTCGCTTGGAAGCTGAAGAGGCATCCCACAGTGTCAGTAAGAGTGGCCAAGTGGCCAAGTGGCCAAGTGAATAGATCAACGTACCCAATGGACGTCGCTGTGGCTTGGAGCATCTTCACGTGCATGACGCGCTGGAGTGCGATGTTGCTGCAGACGTACTTGGTCACGCGGTCGACGTCGCTGAGACTGTCATCGATCGCGAGATCTTCAAACGTCGGACCGTTCGGGAGTTCTCCGCCGCGCATCTCGCCATCGTCCTAGTACGCCACGCACGCACACACATAGATAGAGATACTGAGCATTGGTGCATTGCAGCTACACATGAGCACACACTATACATGTACACACACAAGAATGCTTGATCGCTTGTACACACGTGAGCGCGAGCGACCATGGCAATTGCCAAGTCGTCACGCTTGTTGAACTGCGACGGAAGCGCTTGAGCGTCACAAGCGCTGCATTCGAGCGTTGGGTCGACGCAAAGCATGCAGAGAGGGAGAGGCATAGATACATTCGCATATCGAGGCACGCGCGAGGCACGCAGGACGTACCAGATCATAGTTCATGCTTGCGCCGCGTCGTCGTCGTCGCCCCGCGTCG
This sequence comes from Globisporangium takayamanum, assembly GCA_023333735.1. Lineage (NCBI taxonomy): Eukaryota > Oomycota > Peronosporomycetes > Pythiales > Pythiaceae > Globisporangium > Globisporangium takayamanum. The sequence goes on from JAASFL010000497.1 coordinate 14,436, forward strand.
TGCTGCGTTCCCCCCTTTTCGCTCGCGCCAAAGCTCTCTCATGTACAGTCCAGACAAAATCCAGACAAAAGCGCAGAAAATCTGAGCTTATGTAAGAAAAACCTCGAGTGGATAAACCTCGCACATCTGCGTAAGTACGAAATGTAGGGTTCTGGTCCATCACATAGATAGTGAAGGAGAAGCCAACCATGACGAGGGTGACGAGGGATGCGGAGGAAGCCACACACACGTTGGTGGACAAAGACATCAAATCTTGGGGCTCTCCGCATTTGATGCAATTGGAGAATCAAGAGCGACGTCTACGAACTTGAACACCTTGAACACATCGCCAACGTCGTGAAAGCCATTTGTTATAAAACATATTGTTACAGTTAATCAGCGAGTGTAAAAAATATCGCCCCCATTCTCAAATGCAGTCATTTCCTATTTGTTTGTGTTGTCTTCAATCGACCCAGTGAGAAAATTTTCAGTTCTATGTTGTCCAGTAATATTTCTGAAAGAGCGAAAACAGACGAAGTGACTGGCACTTGGAGCGCGCCGATCGGCTTGCCTGGGTCGAGCAAACACAAGAGATTGCATTCAGTACTTAGTGTATCCTCCTTTCTTTCTATTCACTTCTGCAAAGCGACGTGATATAGTGTCGACCACCTTCACGATGTAGTCATCGCTCAGTCCGAACCATATTTGCCTCAACCGCTCTTTCAGAGCAGCCAGTGAGTGAACGGGAGACACACTGGGCTGTCGTCTGACCTCGCCTAACAACTTCTTAATGGGACTGCGCCGTACCACGAGCCGCAGAAGCTCCGCTTGAATTTTTGATAAAACGACGATTAGCTTTCGCAGTTTTCGAATTAGCTTTGACAAGGTTACCCCTCGATCCCGCACAACCGTCCGTTCGATCATTCCAGATTTGACCGCGTCGAGAGCAAGCATCAAGAGCGAGTGATGCCGCCGCGTTTCGCATTTAGACAGCCGTGGCAAAATCTCGTTGGAGAAGAATGGACGTCTCGACCGCCGGGTGGCATCCAGCAAGGCTGGTACTGCATTCGACCAGATGGGCGTGGCGTTCGCGACGAGGAAGATGTCGACTATGTGATAGGCGAAGACGCTCTTGTTGAGCTCGCGCTATGTGAGCACCGAGTGAGGGTCGCTGCAGCGAGAGCAGCTGCTGATCAGCCAGCGTCGACCGCGCACCTACCGACGACGCGACCCAGCGACATGGATGAATATCATAATCCTGCCGACACCTCAACATCGTTTTGTTTTCAGTATGGTTGCATTCGCACCTAGGCGAGATTTTCGTGATTTATAGCCAATCACACCCAATCACAACGTGAAAGCGACCAATTACAGACCTAGGGGTAAGTTTAAACACATCAAAGGCGCAGCCGACGCGTGGCCGACACATAATGTCGGCAACAGAATAGAGATATGCTGGTCACCATGGTGAAACTCGGTCATTCGCACAAGTCACGGATATCTCGCACCCAGCCGACAAGAACCGCCTGAAAGTATGAGTCTGAACAACTTGACTCCTGCCAACACCCAGCACGCCCACGCGACGGCTTTGAACGTCTTTAAGCGCTTTCTTGCAGACGAAGTCACAACGCTCGAGTACGTTCGCGCGACTCTGGTCCGCGATGCCAAGAGACGCGCGTTGGTAAAGCTCATGGACCGATTTGCAATGCATTTGGCGTTCTCGAACGGATGTGGTGGCCAGCCACTCGCACGGAACACGATCATGGGCTACTACCGCAGCGTGAAGAACTGGCAGCTCGACGATCAACCTCAACACCGCCAAGTCGTCGAGAAGCAGTTGCTGAAGATGGGGCGAACGCTGGGTCGTGACTGCCTCAAGCGCAAACAAGACGGCATGGTCAACAAGGAGGATCTGCGGATCGTAATCGAAGAAATTCACTTCGAAACATTCACGACGAAGGACTATCAAGTTGCGGCACTGCTTGCGATCACGTGGTACGCGTACGATAAGTCATCCAAACCTCGTGTTCGTGAAGAAGAGCAACTTGCCCGTCGCGTCCAACAACGTTCTCTTCCTTTGGCTGATTCGAGCAAAGACGTCCGAGAAGCAGGGGCTCTCGCTCTACCCAGACCAGCACAGCTACGTCACGTGCCTGATAAAAAAGAAGACAATCGTGACCGAGCGCTCCCGATGTCTGCGTCCTCGATTTGGTTCGAGTGGTATACGAAGGTCCCTCGACTTTGGGAGTCGTGCGAGAGTCGTCAGTATAAGTCGACCTCGAAACAAATCATCGCGTACATGAAGCTTTTCCTTCATCGCCGATTTGTCCTCGATCCTAGCTCTCCATCCTACGTCGACGACGTGATGCGACTGGGAAGAAAAGCAGAGGCGAAGATGGTCGACAGTTTGCGCACCTTCGGCATCAACCGCAAGTTTGGATCCGATCTGCTCAAGCAGCTCAAAAAGGTGCCCCAGCAAGGAGAGCTCGACACTAAGGTTAGAGAGTATCTTGTTCGTGTCAAGGTCGGACAGGTCGTCGATCCTGCCCCGAAGGGGCACAGGATACGTTTTCTAAGTTTAGCTTATAGATTCATAGATATTGAGTTTGGTTCATCTTGGTGACTTTTCGTGGCCATCCTGCATCCACGCTCACAACGCAAAAAGCAGCACCAATGGAGAAGAAGGAGTTCAACAAGACGGCAATCAGAGTGATCAAGGCGCACTTCGTTAGAATGAAGATTGTGGTAAAGTAACTTGACCATTTGTGCGCGCAAGTTCAAGTCGGCAACCGAGATACGCAGAACCCGGTCACCAGCTCCGACGATTCGACCCCAGCAGTCCGATCACCGGCTTCGAGAGGTCGGCAGGAGCGAGATTTTTTGGGGTACACCTCAAAGATCACGACACTTGCGATTTGTATGGGCGACTCTTCGGCAGGAGAAAACCGACGACTTGGGCAGACGACTGTTCAAGCTAGAAACGCGTCTGGCCGAGCAGTCGTTGACTTGAAATTTGTATCGAGCATTCAATCGGCAAGAGCAGACTCAGACCTTCTAGATATTGCTTACATAACTACATCAATACCACTCCGTTTTTCCCCACCAAGTTAGCAAGCCTCCGCCCAGACGCCGTCAGCACAAGCGCGCTCAAGTCGCACAAGCCTCTTCGGTACGTGATGTACGTGAGTGTGCTGGTTGATGGGCCGAGGCTCTTGGTTAGCAGAGCCGGTGTACGTTGATATCGACTGATGTGCCTGTGCATGCTACATGAGTTGTATGTGTGTGAATGCACGAGTGCGAGAGCGGTTTGCATGCACGTCTCCTGTGTTGCTCTGCAGAGTTTGTATGAGCTTGGATGGAGTATTGGCTTGCTTGCAAGTCGAAGCTCGGTGTGAAGGAGCTCATGTGCGTGCGAATGATGCCGATGGCATGTTTGACGATATTGGAGTACATCGTCAACGCGGCCAGGCCAAGAGTGGTGCTCTGAAGGAATGACTTGATTTATTTATACTCGGCATGAGGATCCCAGAGAGGTTCGGCCAGAGTGCCGTCGAACTCTGGCACTACTGTAAGCCCTCATTGTAAGGAGTGACCGCCGACGGTCACCCGCACAGCTCCAAAGAGGCATCGGTGACCGTCGCCGGTCACTCGAGGCTCTCGCTGCTCCCCTCTCTCACACGCGACCTGTGCCTTGGTGTCGGCATGATCATGCTCGAC
>JAASFL010000498.1:0-18111 GCA_023333735.1 Globisporangium takayamanum
CAGCGATGGAGTGACGTCACCTGTGCATGCGGGACCTCGTCGCCGTGACTCCTTTGTCACCGGTCAACCGCAATACACAGAGGAGTGGTGTGTCCCACACAACCACTCGCATGTAATGGGATTAGCAGGGCCCATTACAACTACGCTAGACAAGCAAACAAGTGCTAACAAGTGCCCACGCAGGACATACTCGTCGACAACACCTACTACATCACGGGATCCGCGAACCTGTCGCACAACGGAATGCGATCAAACATCGAGTCCTCGACGGCGTTGAAAGGCGGGGCGCCCTTCCTCATCGGTTTCTACCGCTGGACGACGATGTACGAGGACGTTCAGCATTCGATGCACCAGCGGCTGGCATTCCCCATCAAGACGCGGACGCCAGCAGAGCCAACCTTCCAGCAGTCTCTCTCGGCCAACCAACAGCAGCTCTCGATCATGCAAGGGCTCTTGTAACGGGTACACAAGCTGTGGTTATTTGACAATAACCCAGCTTTGCGGAATTACAATTCACGCACTTCTTTTAAGACCGGCCTTTATTGGCGGCGGCTCTAATTGGCAGATATCTTAGAATATTAGCCAACCGGTGAACTTGGACTCAGAGCCAACCACATTTTAGTTGACTTAGGTTTAGTATTGCATACATAGATCTAAAGGCTCTCACCAAAGAGTGGAGCCGCACCTCCGACTCAAATGAACAGTTACAGTTTAGAGCACTCAAACTTAGTGTCTTGTTTGCTTTCCATCTTACGTGACTGGAATCCTTGCGGAAGGTGTTCACACGCTTCCTCGCAAAGGTGCTGAGTAACTCGGACACGTCTGCTTACAGCTCTTCTCAAGCCTGGTCCGCCAAGACACTGAGCTTGCTGCTATGGAACCGAGTGCCTCGTCAAGAATCGCTCGAGCGCACCTTGCAGCACTTCACATGCAGCTCATGACACTACAGGTGATGTTCACCGACTCGCTCGAAATCGCTGCAGGCTCAGAGCTGTTCTCAGTAGTGTACAATGCGCTCGCAGATGATCATCCAGATCCATGATGATCGATGTGCATGACTCCACCTTTTTGAATGTTAGCCATTCTCAAGTTATCATGGAGAGTCCTTGTTCACTACTTGTGCTCACGCGGCACTCGTGACTCGTAACTCGTGACCGTGACTCGTGCTCTCTTGTCTCACAGCTCGCACAGACTTACAACTGGTTCGCTCAAACGAACCTCTGTCCGGCACACAGCCAGCTGCAGGACTACTTGGTTGGATCCGTGTTCGCGCAAGGCATTGGGGCACGACATCTATCCTGGACCTCGAGGAGGACACAGCGATGGCAGCGATAGCGTGTGTATGTGTGTGTGTGAACCTCGTAAAGACAACACACGCAGGATCTTCAACCCTCGTTACATACGTGTGTGCATGCAAGCAGAGTACGACGCATGAATGACACCAGGAGCACTACTATGCGAGAACCAAGCAGACCAAGTAGTGTGTCATCACGATGCATTTCGAGTCAACGCATCTTGTTTCACAGATAAGTCTCATATACCATACCAATATCAAGTCAATCGCACGAATCCACTGAGCATTGCAATCACTGTCCTCCACTCGTGATTCAGTTCTAGACACATTCAGCCATCAAGCACAAGCGCACAAGCATGCGGCAGCAGGGCTCCTCTGCGACCGACGACCTCACAGCGACGCACGGCGAGCTCACGCAGAGCCTCATGGCAGCGCGCGCGCCATCGCCACCGCCGCTGCTGCAGCACCCAGAGCAGGATGCAGACACCACGCTGCGTCATCGCCTCGCGTGCGAACCGAGTAGTCGGTCCGAAGATAACGATGTCGTCGCAGGCGACGGCGCCACGGACGAGTTCAACTACGCACGGTAAGGGCATGTGTGCATATCGTGAATGCGTGCGTACGGCGCTTCGTCTCTGTGTGCTGACAGTCGATCTGTACATGCGTGCGTGTGTGCTTGCTTGTCGTGCATATATGAGCCAGCGCGTTCGGGTTCATGACTGGGCGGCGACTGCAGCGTCGGTATCGCGGCGTCTACCGCAAAGTACGTGCTGCGCTTGCACGTACGACTGCGACTGTCGTTGCTTACGCACGTGCATTTGCCACTGCGTCTGTAGTACTCGTTCGTCGCGCAGCTCGTGACATGGCTCATGGTCGCGTACGTCCTGCTCGTACTCGCGACGCTGTCGCTCACACCAGGCGGTACGTCCTTCTGTGTGTCTGTCTATCTGTCTATGGCTTCATGCCGATGACAAGTGGAGTCTAACGGTTGTCTCTGCACACACTAGAGTCGCGCACGACGGTGCTTTCGGACAAGTCGCCAGGAACGACGACGTCGGACGAGCTCTTTGCCACAGCGGCGGTGATCTTCGTGATCTACGTCATCGTCCAAGTCGCGCTGCTCATCCGGTGGCTCATCTACTGGGTCGTGCTCGCTGAGATGCTCACGTACACGCTCACAGGCAACGCGCACGCGCTCTTTTGGCTCGACGACACAGTCTCAGACGCCGATGCGCACACGCGCTACGTCGTCATGATGATCCTCATCGGTCTCGAAGCGCTCACTGTCGTCGTCTACGTCTTCACGCACTACACGTACCCGTGGCTCGTGCGCACGAACACGTTCAACAGCATCAGCTGGTGGACGGCGCGGCCAGGGCCGCAGACAAACTCGGTCTCGTACCGCTCGACTGCGCGGTTCTACACCACAAAACGCAACGTCATTCGGTACTGCGGCGGTCTCGACGCCGAGGGCGAGCCGCACGGCTACGGCATGTGGACCGACACGTCGTACCACGGCGAGCGCTTGACTGGTCAGTGGGACCACGGCATTCCGATCGGTCCGTTCCGGAGCTTTGAGCACGGCAGCGGGTACTCGTTCGTGAATCTGCGGATTGGCTATTGCCACAACCGGAGCGAAGAGCGGCCGGATGCGATCGCGTTCTGGCCCAAGCACTCGCGTGACGGACTTCACTGGGGCGTCGCGAGCGTCGAGTGCTCGGTCTCCGGTGGCTTCTTCACGTTCTTGCCGGCAGTGACGCACTTGACACCGCCTGACGCTGCAAGTGGTGCGCCGCAGAGCGCCGTTGAGTGTCTCCCAATGCTCCGGACGCCAGCGGACGACGTTGTGTTCAGCAAAGTCCCAGACACGAAGGCGTCGCAGCCACAGCCGCCACGGTCGCTCCAGCGAGGCCGGTCGTCCAAGCGCCAGATCTTCCGCGAGAACTCGACGCCAGTGCTCGAGACGCAGCTCGCGGTCGTGCGGAAAGAGGCGCTCGTGCTGCTCCACGGCTACAACTGCTCGCTCGACTACGGCATGAACCGCCTCGCACAGCTCCTGGCGCTCGGCGACTTCCCCTCGTTCATCCATCCGTTCGTGTTCAGCTGGCCCAGTGGCGGCGCACTCGCATACTTTCAAGGTACAGTAGGCGTTATGATACGTCGCTAGGACGCACGAGTATGTGTGTGAGTGGAAGGTTCCTAGCTCACGCGACTGGGATGATATGATACGTGTGTCTGGGCTTGGGTGTTGGTGTGAGCAGCGAAGAAGGTCGGGAGTGAGAGCGACCAGACGGCCAAAGACTTCCGCGCCTTCCTCCAGAGCCTCCTTGACGCTGGCTACTCGACACTCAACGTCATTGCGCACTCGATGGGCGCGCGCGTGTTCTTCCGCAGTCTTCGCCAAGGCCACTTGGACGACATCCTTCGCGTGCGTCTACTCTGTTTGCCCTATGCGAACTGACGGACGGACTAACGTCAGCGCCACTGTGTCTTTGCTACTATCACTAGCCACAGAACAGCTCTGACGCACTCCGTGACCCGCGTCTCCAGCTCTCGACACTCACGCTCTGCAATCCCGACTACTCGCGCGACGACTTTGTCAAGTACGGCGGCGGCTACGACGTCGCGCGGCGGTTCTGCGACCACATCACGCTGTACGCCGACAGCATGGACGGCGCACTGTTCTACCTCGAGTTCCTCTCCAAGACGTCGCTCTTCGGTCCGCTCAACTACTCGCTCGGGCGACGCGGCACGATGGTCCACCGCGACGCAACCGAGCGCGAGCCGCGCGAACGCACCGAGACGCAGTTCCGCCACTGGGTCGAGTCGAACCTCACGCTTGCAGTCGACATGGACGTTGCAATCGCAGCGATCAACCAGAAAGGCAAGTTCCCCGGCGTCGCGACGTACGCGTACAACCGCACGCCCGTGACGCGGTCAGCACAAGACGCGCTCGAGTGCGTGCGCGACCGCGTAAAAGGCAGCGATGATGACAGCGTGAGCGAGCTCCAGTACCTCGACATGGACGTGATTGACACGACGTGGATGGACAACAACGTCCACGCGATCCGGCACAACTACTTCAACATCAACCCGACGATTGTACGTCCTGCTCCTGGAGCCTCGTGTCTCGAGGTGCGTGACTGACTGAGTATGGTGGTGTGTGCGACTGCAGGTGGACGACTTGCGGCACTTGATTGTAGGCAAAAAGCGCGCGCACTCGCGGCCGGGACTGCTCCAGACGACGTCAGCAGAGAACGTCTACATCTTCTTGGTCGCGCCGTCGCACGTGACCAACAAGTGAGCTGAAGCGCCAAGAGCACCGATTGTATCGCTTATACCACTACACACTATTAATCAAACAGGCAGCGATGCGATTGCCATCGAACTAACAGGATCTCGTTGAGCACAGCTGACGCTCTTGAATTCGCAATGACTAGTCAGCTCGACGAGCTCCTCGCTTGCTTGCATCTGCTTGGTGAGAGAGCTCTGCGTCAACTTCAGGTACAAGTGCACCATGTACAGTACAGTCATCACCATCATATCTTCGCACCATATACAGCTTCAATTATTTTACGTACGCACAACCGCTTGACAACGAATCATGATTTTGTACGATACAATATCCTTACCTGACATCTCTTTTTGACAATTTCGACACTTGCCGGACTTATTTTATACAAATGTACTCGCTATTATCCGAAGAGGAGTGAGTGTCTCGAGCTCTCGGTCCTTCGAGCCTTCGCACTCGGGAAGAGGAAAACTAGCTTCTGCGTACGAGCGCTGGTGTGTGCGATCCCAATCAATGGCAAACTGCGCATATGCTCACGCGAGTTACGTTTGTACATGCATTTGCACATGCGTGTTATCGTTTGGGTATGTGCTGTGCGACGGTGAGTGAAGAGTGAGCAGCACGACAAACCACTAGACAAAGCACTTGAGCGCATGAGCATATGCATATAATTTGATACGAGTGCGAATGAGTGTGCTGAGAAGACTTCCTGTGTGACATAATCGAGTGACCGCATAAGTTATGTGATGTGTGTGCTTTACTGTGCAATGGTGAGCAGCAAGCGACTCGCATGCTATCGCATCAAATGCGACAGCGTGCCGACAAAGCAAGCAAGTGAGTGCGAAAGCTTCAGTACGGCATACGAGAGCGAGGAGCCAAGTTGACGTGTGTAACGGGGCCAACGTACACTGCCTCGCGAGGTACGACTTGCGTGGAACCCTCGTGGCTAAGACCGACGGGTACGCTAGAGCCACGGAGCCTCGCCTGGTGGCACTTCGTTGTGCGTCAATGCCGTCTCGGGATCAACGATGCGTCGTGCCGCAGGCAGCATCTGGTTGGCTTTGATGGGCTCATTGAGCGCTCCCTCGCGGTGAATCTTGCGCATTGCCTTGAGCACCGTGCCGCGGCTCGCTGTCGTGGCCCCGTGCTGGCGCAGCTTTCAAACTTCGGGCCCAACTCTCTCAGCAAGAAGCTATCGACGAGGAACACCTTCAGATACGTCTGAATGAGCCGCGCAACTGAGCTGTGCTGCTTGTCGCCGCCTTCCCATAGCCTTGGTACACGAGTGCCCACTCGTACCACATCACGGCTGGGCCTGTGGTGGTGGCGTTCTTGCGCTTATTTGACGACTGCGCACTTGCTTGCGTGTCGCAACGTTTGCCGTGCTTCACTTTGCATCTGCTCTTGGAGGTGTTACTAAGTAGCCCTTGTTGGGTTTATCTAGGGCAAAAATCAACCTCCTTTTCACAACCACTTCGTGGCTGAACATGATGCCCTTGATGGAATCCTTGCACTGATTGCTAGGCTATGCGCTTCCAGCACGAACAGTTTATAGCGGGTAGTCAATAGTTCCAGCATTTGCGCTGAGTTCGAGCCCAGACCACTGCGTTGAATTTGTCAATTATTTCCGTTTCGTGTGAGCTGTCATGTTCCTGACAAGCAAGAAATCGGTCAGAATGAGTGATACAAAGTTCTCAATCGCGCAGAACACGAGGTCTTTTCTATTCCACGCCTTTTCCAAAGTCGTTACGCATCATAGAGACTTGACAGTATTTCGGCAGCAGGTCAAAGTGCATTCCGCGTATATTCTCAATATCGCCTCACAGTAATTGTCCTCTTCTTCGATAGGGAAAAGAATCGATGACTCTCGTCGCCAGACAGTACAGTCTTGTGTCTTCTAAGCTTATCTATTCTTGTGTTGTGGTGTTTGTTTCGCTTACTTCGGCTCTTATACACCGCGCCGCGCTTGCAACGCTGTTTGTAATGTGAAGAGAACGCATGGCAGGGTTTACAACTAAATATCCTATGCTAATAAACGTTGTACTACGCTACTACGTAGTACAACGTTTATGAGCATAGGATATTTTGATATTTGAATGTATTACGGGGTCTACCGAAAAGCATACACAATACAATACCCTCAACTTCAAAAATCCAGCAAACGCGAGCAAAAATCAAATGAAAACTTCGATAATACCATACATTTAACCAAAATACCCGGACGAAAGTATTATCCAAAACGCTTCTCTATACGTTTTTCAAGTATATGTAATATATTCTAAGCAAAAGGCTAGAGATTTTGCTATTGTCCGGATTTTTGGGTGCTGTATTGCGTAACCGGAACTCTGACGGAACAGGAGTATATAGAAGTTTGTATGTAGTTGATCCGAAGATAAGCTTTACATCTGAAAAATGATGTGATCATACTTAAATCAAGTCAGAATGAGGCATCATTCTTTTCCTTTCGGACCAGGCAACAATTTGTTTTGCCCACACATTCACACGACACCAAAGAACAAGACAGCGACTGCGCGCTTGCTCGCGCACACACACAAACACCAACGACGCGTCGAGACTGTGAGTGAGTGCGTGCGGGCTGCTGCGTGGGTGGTGTGTGATCGAGTGTGAGCTGTCAAGCTGACGCTGCGCCGCGACTTGCTTGCGCTTTTGCGCTGTTTTGTGTGTGTCTGTGTGCAGTCGTGGCGCGGTCGAGAAGCATGCGAGTGAGGCATTGTCATTGCGACCCATGATAATACAAATGCAGCAAGTGATTGAACGCTGCGCCATGTCAAAGACCATTGATGATGTTAGTGCTGACTACTGACTAGTGTTTTCCTTTCTTGACTGCACTCCATGTACGAACGACAGCCGAGACGGCCCCACTTGACTTGCGCTCGCGCTTCGGTTGCTCGCGCTCGACTTCGTCCATGACCTTTAAGGCGGCTTCTTGAACACTCCTCGAGCACGACGCGACACTGTCTACCCATGCTGCCTGCTCACGTTCGCCGACAAAATCTCGAAAGGGAGGTGGTTTGCTGTCTCCAAAGAGTTCGTCTACAATCTTCATCGCCGCGATCGCTTCTGTCTGTGCTCTGTTGTGCTTTCGCGTTTGATTCTGTCGAGACCCTCGTATAGGTACTGGTACACAAGCGAAGCGAACGGCACACCAGAGAGCGAGCGCAAATTGACCAGCCACTGCTGAGACTCCTCGCGATCGGCAGAGCGTACGTGTGTTGTGCCGCGGCCTGGGTGTTGTTGTTGTGACGCGATCATCGCAACGAGTAACGCTGTGTTTGCGTGCTCTTGCTTTAGGTGCTCGATAGCTGTGCTCAGGCGCTGCACCTCGTCCGCGATCGAGCGCACACCCTAAACAAGCCGCTGCATACTCGACCCGAAGCTGTGAACGCCGACAAAGTGCTTGGCAACCTCCTCGTCTGGCAAGTTTGCGTTGACTGTCGACGCGGGCAGCGCGAGCAAGTTGTCGAGTACGAATGCCGACCGCGTTGTAGCCGCCCACTTCCAAATTTAATCGCGAGCTCTTTGGCGATCGAGCGATGGCGAGGTGCGCATGAGTGCTGTGTACAGAGCCTCGTGGATGATGTGGTCCGGAGCGAGTCGTACTGTGACGTCATAGTAGAGCAAGTGCGACGCGGCGAGAACACGTGTGAGCTTTACAGAGCTGAGACGCAAGCGGTAGTGGATGAACAAGTTGCCTGCGAACTCGCGCTTCAGTGAGACATCTGCATGCGTGTTAGCCGGAGAGCAAAGCGATGGAGGGACGACAGAGCGACTTGGGTCATCCCATCCCGTAAGCACGCGCGCAACATTTTGGTCGGAAGCTAATGTGAGTGAGTGAGAATGTGAGGTACATTGAGATACGTCAGGCGATCTCGAATGGCCGTAGGTCGGAAGCTAATGTCTCTGCAATGTACTTGAGTAGAGTCGCAAACCCGTCCATGATCCACCGCCCTCGGTGAGCCACGTCACTGAAATTGATGCTTCGATTCGACGACGCCTGGACAGCTGACCCACGGCGTGTCGAGTGTGACTTCAAGTCCTTGTCGAAGCCGTTCGTGTCCTGCAGACTTCTCTGCTGGTTGTTGATATGGGCGGCGGTCTTGTCGACACCCTGTTGTAATGGCTGGAGCTGGCTGAACACCATGTCAGACACGCCGAACGGATCGCTAACTAGCTGACTGGCGGGCGAGTTCATTGGGTCGACCTCCCACTGCGGCGCTAACACAAAGACTGCCATTGAGTGCTGAGTGCGGGTTTTGACACGGTTGAGGCGGACGAGCAGAAGCGTGTCCATCCACTGAAGGTCCGCAAAGCAAAGCCCTCCGACGTCAGAGCTTCGGCCAACCGCACTCCACTGCTGGTTCATTAGTGTCCTGTCCTTGAGCGCAACTCGGTCGTTGCGCAAGAACAGTGCTTCGTCGATTCGCTTCAGGTCGCTGAGTGTCATGATCGGAACTTGGTCTTTGAGTGTCCTGCCGTCCTTGATGCAGCTCAGCACGTACTGCTTGTTCAAATTCGCTCGCAGCCGCTTGTATCACGACTCGTTGCTCGTAAAGAGATCCGTGCGCGTCACGGCCTCGAGTTGCCTTCGTACACTGCTCAAATAGTTCATCGACGTTTGCCACTGGACCTTGGCCTCCCGAAGCAAAACTTAGCGAACTGTCCAATAAGCACTTTGTCACTGCGTCGCGCGGGATACTCTCCATGTCGACAGTGGAGCTGACATGAGCGTGCAAGAACGCGTTGAACTTCGCCTTCGCAGAGCGATCTTGCGCCTTCGACACCTTCCCGTGCTCAAACTGCATGAGGTCTTCAATGCTCGTACGTTGCTCTTCCACATCTGCGCCTTTTGCGCACGCTTCGCTCGTAGTTGCCATAGCTCGTGAACTGCCAGCGAGTGTGCGCACGTGTTGTTGGTGGCAAACGACTCACGTTCGCGCCTTACGCTGCTACTGTGCGTGTTCGGCGAGTTCGCGATAGTGGACCCTTGTGACGCCGATGTTTGCAAGACGCGCATGCTTAAGTGCGAAATTGTTGCTTCTGTTAAGTACAACTTTCTGCCTTCTTTTGTTTCGAAGCGAGCCAAATAACTAATGTATTACTTGGCGCGGTGTTGGTAGACCCCGTTTGTATTGTATCTTGTTATATCCGTACAACGTTAAATGACACTGTGTGCATGCAGTTAAGTGCGAGGCAGAAACACCCCCAACACGCAAATCGACATCAGGTCCACGACGCTGTTCGCGCCCCTTGAACAATGTGCTCAAGGACACTGAGTTTTTGGACACATTGTGAATATCTGACATTCATTTCTTGTTTAGCGTACCTGAATCGACAACACCACTCTTTAAAGACACAGTTGAATACCTTGTTGGTGGTTGTGATGTTCCAGGAGCCTCTGTCGAAGATCCAGCGGTCACCCAGTCCGCGCGCGCGTTCGAGTGCTGTGCGCCGCCTCTTCAAAACGAGTGCGAGATGAGTTGTTCGTCGACACCTGCAGGAGCTGAGATGCGCTCAAGCAGCCTATTGACGTGGATTGCGAAGGCGCCTGGCAGAGCGCAGGCGGGATGTCTGCCGGGATCTCGAGCAAATCAGCGAGGGGTGCGTCGTCGGCAGCAGTCGGAGGCAATACAGAGGTTGGTGCAGGCAGACCTGCGATGAACTCCGCTGATGGAGATGGTTAGAGCGCAAGCCAGTGCAAGTAGTGGGCAGGTAGTGTAACCAGGTTCAGGATAGAGTGATAGCCCTTGCTCTTCACCCGTTTTCACACGAAAAAAGCGAATGTAGAACACACCACCTGCATCGATCTAATATATTGCTTTCGCAAATGCAGCACATCCGATGCACGGCCGAACATGTACCACAACATGGCAAGCAGGCACGCGTCTTGGTAGTCACTCACCATATTCGCATTCGTATACAAATACAGCATCATTTTCCTCAGATCACTATATGTGCATGCAACGGCTTTTCTTCACAATGCAGCCACCTTCACGCTTCAGACAAATATCTCTCAAGCTTCCTGCCCATCTTGAGCAGTTTCGCATCAAGGGCAACACGATGCGAAGGGAACATGTCTAGAATGCACGCGATCCTAGTGCGAGTTGTCCCTTGCCATCCGTGAACACCGAATACATATCAAACTTGTACATCACACACAAACACCCGCCCAATCGTGTCACTCGCAATGCACTCACGCACATACGCACTTTTACGCCTTCTTCAACAAGGAACGTGTCAAACACATTTATTACCGTAGCTCGGGCGCGTTTTATGTTCGTCGGCTGCAGGTCCGTGACCCCCATGACATGTCGGATAGTGAGTGGATATGCAGGTTCTTTGCGTTTGACTCAGTATTTGTATACACATGCAGATATTTTTGAGTGCCTTCCGACCTGATGCGTCGAAATCACTGGTTCTCAGTACTAATCTAGCCCTGACTGTAACCGGACGTGTCCGAGTTACTCAGCACAGTTGCGAGGAAGCGTGTGTGAACACCTTCCGCAAGGATTCCAGTCACGTAAGACGGAAGCAAAACAAGACACTTGGTTTGAGTGCTCCAAATTGTCACTGTTCATTTGAGTGGGATGTGCGGCTCCACCCTTTAGTGTGAGCCTCTAGACCTTTGTATGCAATACTAAATCTAAGTCAACTAAAATATGAGTGGCTCTAAGAGTCCTGTGTTACTGATTGGATAATATTCTGGGATATTAGCCAATAAGAGCTGTCGCCAATTCAGGCTGGCTTTAAAAGAAGTGCGTGAATAGTAATTCCGCAAGCTGGGTTATTATCGGATAACCAGCTGTGTACCCCGTTACACTGACAATTCCTATTATATATAAAATCAAAATGGGGCTGGAACTCCATTGAACAAAAATGCATCCTCGTTGTTGATTGGCTATTGAGCAGAATACTAACACCAAGTACGGTCGGATACGCTGTTTTTGAGCAATGTAAAGATAATAATTGAGCACAATATATTGTATTGTATCTTGTTTTATCGTACAAACGTACATAGCTCTGTGTGCACTTAAGTGCGAGACAGAAACGCCCCAATACGCTAATCGACATCGACATCGACATCTGCATCGACGTCTCTGTCGCGCTCGCGCTCGTGCTCGTGCTCGCGCTCAAGCACTCGCGCCTCCATCACTGCAGCAGACGTCTTCTCTTCACTCGCGCTGCCTCTCTTCTTGCGTCGCTACAGTCATCTGATCTAGCGCACCCCAGCGCTCGCTTTTGCACGAGTAGCTGCTGCAGCGCAAACGAGATCGTACAGCGCACTTCAACTTGGTCACTCGGTGCAATCGCACCAACGACGGCGCTGCACACATGAGCTGGACCGCGACGACGGGGTACTCGCCCACGATCCTCAAGAAACCGTCGTCGGCAAGTGCGATTGTCGGCAACAGCGCACATGGCGCAAGCAGCGCTGGGCAGCAGACGCTCAACGGTGCGTTCAGTGCTGGCGCAGGCTGGGAGAACGGCGCCGCATCGAGTGCTAGTGAGCAAGAAGTGGTCGTGCCACTCGTGCTCTGGAACGAACCGCCGCGCGTCGAGATCTCGTGTTTGCATGTGCTCCACCTCCCGCTCTCGCAGCCGAGCCAGAACTCCAACACGACAGCGAGCGGTGGGCGACGACCCAGTCTCAACAGCAGCAGCACAAGCGCCTCAAGCGCCCGACGTCAGCCCAGTCGCAACAATGGCAATGGTACGACTGCAGACTTTGCTGGTCTCCAGATCCAGATCGTCGACGACGACGACGACGGCGACGACGCGGCGCAGTACCAAGTCTGCGTCTTTGCTGGCACAGTCGACGGCACTGTGATCTACTGGCTCTTTGAGCAGGACGCAGTCGTGCAAGTCAACTTGCTCGTGTTCCCAGGCGCAGAGACCGAGCCGTCAGCGAGTGATAACGACAGCACAGAGCAGCGGCGCGTACAGAGCATCGTGAGCGGCACGGACGAGTGGGGCCAGAGCATGCTCCTGTCGATCACACGTGACGGCTCCGTTGCGCGCTGGCAGCTCCCGAACGGCCTGTGCTCGTGCGCGAGTGCGTCGCTCGCGAAGCAACTGGCGCCGATCAAAGGCATGGAGATGTTCTGCAACAACCGCTACGCGATGGTGTACTCGGAGGAGACGCGCATGATGGTGCTCGACACGTGGAAGATGGCGCTGCTGTACTGCGTCGACACGGCGCAGGAGCAGATCCGCCGGAGCATCGCAGTCGGCGAGCTCAAGATGCTGCCGTTCAAAGGCACGTGGACTGCGTTCTCAAAGAACCCGCTCGGCGCCAGCAGTGCAGCAGCCGCACGAGGCGAAAGTGCGAGCGCTGGACTAGCGCCGAGTGCGTCGAATACCACGAGCGCAGCGTCTGGTGCTGCATCAGCGTCAGTGATGACTCGATCTGGGAGCAACACAACAGCAGCGCCTGGCACAAGCCAGGTACAGAGCGCGTACCAGGTCTGGGACTCGCTCGTTGTCTCGCTCGGCGCTGAAGGACTCGTCAAGTGCTTCCTCTGGTCCAAGCCGCGCGGGAGCTCGAGTGCCTCGAGCAGCGCGACGACTGCTGCGTTCCAGTGGGTCCAAGAGAGCTGCTGGGTCATCTCGTGGGCCGACGAAGCCGACGACATCACGTGTTCGCAGAGCACATCGCTGAAAGCCGGCGACCACATGAACCCGCAGACTGCGCTCATGCGCTCGATCAAGAGCAGCTACTTCCCGCTCGCAGTGCGCATCTCGCCAGACTCGTCGTTGATCCTGTTCATCTGGGCGACCAAGTGGGCCGTGCTCAAGCGCAAGTGGCTCTGCAAAGTCGACGGCGTCGCATCGAGCAGCAGCAGCAGTGGCGCTAATGCGTCGCCACGGAGCAAAGCGAGCAACAGCAGCAAAGCCAAGCCGTCGGTGCTCGTTGGGAGCTGCAACGTCCCCCCAGCGGCGTTTCTAGGACAGAGCCATGTGCACAAGGACAGCGAGCGCACGAGCGAGCATCATAAGTCTGCGCCATTGTCACGCGATGCAGTGTCGTGGGCGAATGGTGAGTTCGTGGGCGACAACCACGTGATGCTCTGGACGACGACTGGCCACGTGTTCCAGTTCGCGTCGTGCGGGAACTCGATGAGCTCGGCTGGGAAGCTCTTCATCTTCACGAAAGACCAGGACCAGTTCGTGCCGCGGAGCAACTTTAAGAACCTCACAGCGATCGAGAAGGGGCAGTTCATTGCGTTCCTGAAGCAGTGCGCGTGCTGCGAACCACGTGAAGACAGCGCACCGAGTCGCTCGAGACGCGCGAGACGCGACCTTGGCACGAGTCAAGACGCAGCATCAGGCTTCACGTCGTGCGTCCAAGCTGCAGGGAGCTACTTTGTCCCGTCGTCGCCGCTTTCGTCTGCCACGTCGCAGACCAAGCTCGTGCACATGTGTAGACGCGGGAGCCTTGGGTTCTGGGACATTCCACTGAACAAGTGCGCGTCGTCGCCGCGCATGACCAAGTCCCACGCAATGCCCGTGCATCTGTACGACCGCGTCCAGTTCCACGCGTTTGCCGACGGATTCGACGCGACGCAGCAGTGCGAAGCGTCTGCTGATAGTGGAACGGAGCGCCGGCGCGTGTGTCTGTCGCATCTCATGCTCGGACGAGACGATGCTGGCTCGTCGTGCAAGTTTGATGCGACGCAGCACCACCTTGGTACGCGGCGGCGACAACGTATGCGACGCGGAGGACATGACAGCAGCTCTCTCTTGGCAGCAGGTGCAGGATCACGAAGCTATGGCGGCGATAGTCCTGTCACGAGCGTGTTGTCATCAGCGCTCGGTCCGATTGTCACTCGCACTGTGCCATCGCTACAAGAGCAACAGCAGCGTCGCGCAACGACGACTACGTCTGGCAGCGCGTCATTCGATACAACAGCGTCGCAGTACTTGCTCGACGTGCCAGTGGCGGTGACCGGCTTCTCGGACGGAAGCGTCGAGATCTCGCTCCTGGGGCGAGCGCGACGTGCGAGTACAAGCAGCTGGCTCGTGCACTTGTCGTGCCATCGTGGGAACGTCACTGCAGTGGCGCATTGCCACTGGACTGCACCGAGCCTTGTTGCTGCAGTCGACTCGCCGCCACTGCCGCCATCTCCGCTCCTTCGCGCAACGACGACTGCTGGTGGCACGAGCAACAGCAGCGGCATCTACATGTCAATGAAGAAAGCAAAGACGTTCAAGCGCGGCGTGCCAGTGGAGGAGTCGATCTTGGCGAACGACAAGAACCCGTTCTACCGCTCTCGCTTCGCGGCGCCGACACAGCGACGGAACTGGCCGAGTCGCCATCTCAGCACTGGCGCAAGTCTGAGCTCGAATCTCCCGACGTCAGCATCTGCGCCCTGCAGTCCAAACATCAGTCCGAGCCCAAGTAGTGCAGCACCAACAGCTGCGATCTATTTCATGGTCTTCACCGGCGGCGACGACGGCGCGA
This sequence comes from Globisporangium takayamanum, assembly GCA_023333735.1. NCBI lineage: Eukaryota > Oomycota > Peronosporomycetes > Pythiales > Pythiaceae > Globisporangium > Globisporangium takayamanum. Next base: position 15,067 of record JAASFL010000498.1, read on the forward strand.
TGCGCGTTGTCGAAGTGGCGCTCCGCCCAGTCGAAGCGACGTTTGTGTGCGAAGCCGTCGTGCTGCAGAAGTTCCAGAAGCACCGCGGCGCGATCCAGGAGATCGCGATCTCGCCAGTGCGCGACAGCGGCAGCAGCTGGTCGGCGCAGGCACCTGATCGCCTCGTTGCGACTGTCGGTGTCGACCGCAAAGTCACGCTGTATGCTCCAGTGTACGGCTATCACCCGAGCAACCGCAGCGGGTTTGCAAGCGGCGCTTCGGCGCCAACAGCGTTCAAAGGTCGGTGTGCAGTCGATTGGGAGTGCATCTTGGAGCTGAGCGAGCACAACGACGCGATCTGCCGATTGGACTGGCACCTCGAGCGCGGACTCGTCTACGTCGAGTGCGACGACCGCATGGTGTACGTCTGGAACGTCGATACTGGTATTCTGGAGCGCTCGATCCCCGCTGCGCTGCTTGGCGACGGCGGCAGCGCAGTCGCGGATGACTTGTCCGAGTCGAGCGACGCAAGAGGCAGCGCAAAGGGATCAGTCGAGAGCACAGAGCTGTGCATTGGCGACTCGTCCGTGCGCTTGCTCCAGTTTGGCGTGATCCAAAGCGCTGAGCGCATCAAGCGGAGCTGGAAGTCGTACTTTGTCGGACTCTCGAGCGCCGAGCCGTCGCTGCTGTCTGGACCAAGTGCGACGTCATCGAGTGCCGTGTCGCCGTATGCGATCGGATCGATTGAGCTGCTGCTGCTGTCGTTCCTGCTGTCGTGGGGTGCGACACCGGAGATCGACCGCGCGTGCCGCGACCTCCTCGGTCTCGACGCGCCAGAGCTGCTGTACTCGTGCGCACTGCGCGACGGTGCTTCTGGCGCACTGACGATCCCTGTGCCGTGGAAAGCGTCAGTGAAGACTGCAACAGCAGCGTCTCAGCTCGGCGCGAACCAAGCAGCGCATGCGCCAACAGCGAACGCGTTCGTGCGCAACTGGCAGCACTCGTCCGCACTGTCAGCGAACCTCGCACTCGGCATCGTGTCGCTCTGTATGAACTTGATGGAGCACAAGTACTCGAAAGCGAGTGGCACCGGGTCGCAGGCGCTGCCGTCGTCGCCAAAGAACAAAGAGGAGTTCCACGTGCTCTGGAGCCAGCTCATCACGCAGCACTCGGTCGTCTTGCCAGACTACGTCCCGAGCTTCCGCGAGCCGGCGCTCGAGTACCTTGCCAAGTTTGGCTTCAACGCGTGCGACTACACGCAGCTCGCAGCACGCGCGCTACTCAATGGCGTGATCAAGCGCTTGCCAGCGAGTGCACGGAGCACATTGACAGCCGAGTACTCGACGAAGCTGCACTTTGAGATCGTGCGACTCGAGATGGAGACTGGGAGCAAGCTCAACGGCTCGTCGTCTGGCCAACCGATTGACTTTGGACTGGTCGTTGCGCGCTTGGGCTCGCTCGTGATCCTCCTGAGCATGATCGGCACGTGCTTTCCGGGCGAGATCTCGCCAGCCGGCGCGCGCGAGGTCTGCAACATCCTCGTGTATTTGTTGAAAGCACCGGCGCAGCACATCGGGTCGGTCTCTGCGGAGCTCCTCACGAAAGGCTTGATGCTCTTTCGGCCGCACCTCGTGGACCTCTCGTCGCTCATTGTGCAGCTCTTGCTCATTGACATGCGCGAGAAGCAGCGCCATCCCGACGGCAGCGGCAGTCCAGTCTTTGGGAGCAACGCACGCGTACTCGCCAACGGCGGGAGCAATGCGTCGCTGAGTCTGCTCATTGAGCTCGGCGCCTGCGAGTCGGCGTTCGTGCTCGCGCTCTTGCAGCAAGAGATGAACAACAGCGAGCGCCCGCACGCGTTCCGCGAGTGCGTGCTCCTCTACTTGACCGAGCTCATCAACACGCACTACTTGCTCATGTTTCGCCACTTGCCAGCAGTCGTCGACACGATCATGTGCTGCTTGGACCCGACGAAGCTCGAGCGGCGCAAGCGCTGCCTTGAGCTCAGCACGCGCTGTCTCCACAACCTCGTGCGACGGTTCCCGATGATCGACTTCCACAAAGAGACCCAGCGCCTCGCAATTGGCACGATGGAGGCGGTGATCTTGATCTACGACCTCCGCACTGCGACCAAGTGGCGCGTCCTCGATGGCCACACGTCTGCTGTCTCGGCCACAGCGTTTCGCGCCGACGGTCAGATCTTGGTCTCGTACGCTGCGCGCGAAGGGAGCGTGCGGTGGTGGAACAGCGGCAACGCCGGACTGTTTGGCGGCATGCTCAAGATGCAGCAGTCGTGTCTCAAGGAGCACAAGCTCAACGTCGTGAAGGCGACTGCGAATGCGCCGTCGTCGAGCGGTGGTGCGAGCGCGGACCTCAAACAGGTGATTCAGACGTGCCGGTTCCAGTTCCTGACGCTCAAAGAGCCGTCGATCGCGTCGTCGCACGCAGGCAGCGCTGAGCTGAAGGAGAAGCGCATCCTGCGCCTCACGCGCGAAGACGCGAGTCAAGTGCAGTTCCTGCTGTGAGACTGAAGGGCTCATTCGCGGCTAGTCTACTCCGTCGACTGCATAACGACGACTCAATTCAATTCAACACAACACTTTCACTCTCTCACTTACTCTCGCTCTCTCTCTCTCGCTCACCTCACATGGTTCGCAGTCCCAATAGAGCAGTCACACCAGTGCTTCGTACAAACTTGCCATGCTCACGGATGAGTACAAATGAGTCCTCCCAGAGCAAGTCAAAGAATGCACACGCTGCGTAGACCTCGCTTCCGAGTGAGTGTACAAACACCAGCTCCCGGTTCGAACGGAAACCGGCCTCGCTCCAGTTGGCGGAGCCACTGACCAGTCTTACGATCAAAGATCGCGATCTACACAACACATTGAGTGAGTTAGTGAGTGAGTGAGTGAGTGAGTGAGTGAGTGAGTGAGTGAGTGAGTGAGTGAGTGGTGAGGTGAGGTGAGTGAGAGACTTGCCTTGGTGTGCATTACACCAAGAGGAGCGCGGAGCTCAAAGTAGAAGTGACGTTCAGGTTCACGTTCACGCAAAAGCTGCACCTGTTCA
>JAASFL010000499.1:0-18077 GCA_023333735.1 Globisporangium takayamanum
CATGCCCGAGACGGGGAACCAGCTCTTCTGGTACAGCTTTGCAGTCGGACTCACGCACCACGTCGTCATCAGCAGTGAGCACGACGTTCGTCCAGAATCGCCCATGCGCCAGTGGCTCGAGCGCGAACTCGCTCGCGTCGACCGAGCAAAGACGCCGTGGCTCCTAGTGCACATCCACCGACCGCTGTACGCATCAGAGAAGTACGAGGCCGACCACACTGTGGCACAGCTCTTACGGGACGCATTGGAGCGCGTGCTCCTCGAGCACCGCGTCGACGCCGTCTTCTCTGGCCACTACCACGCGTACGAGCGCACATGTCCAGTGTACCAGGCGCAGTGTCGCCACAAGACACTGCCAAGTGGCGCTGAGCCAGCACTTGCGCCAGTACACATCATGGTCGGCTCTGGCGGCGCGGCGCTTGACGACGCTGCGTACTTTGCCACGTCTTGGAGCAAACACAGAGAGCAAGAGTACGGCCACGGCCGCTTGCATGTGCACAACGCCACGCACGCGCAGTGGGAGTTTGTGCGAGCGCGCGACCGCGTCGTGAGCGACAGCACGTGGCTCGTCTCGGACCACGACTGGAGCTACCAGCGCGGCGAGTGAGGTGGCGCGTAAGGCATAGATGTACAGAAGAGCGAGCGTAGGGCGTTGGTCCTAGAGTCATAAGTTACAGAGTGTTGAGTGGGGTGCCTCAGTGAGGACTACACATGCGGCAGCGGTGCGATCGTTCGCTTGGTCGGCGACAGTGTCGCTGTTGTTGTTGCTGTTGTTGCTGGTGTCGTTGCGCGTAAGAAGCCGACTGCCGTGTGGGGTTTGCGGCTCTTCCGCGTCGGAGATGGCGCGAGCGGCAGCACAGCCGTTGCAGCAGCAGCTCGCTCCATTGCTGACGGCTGGAGACTCGGGACGCTCACGCACCGCGCAATCTCTTGGCGCTTCTCGAGTGCAAGCAACGTCTCGAGCGACGGCGTCGCACTCCGCGGTGCAACTGGTACTGCGTGCGGATCCCACACACGCGTTGCGAGCTTCCAGTCTTCAAAGATCAGCCCTGTTGCTGCTACTGAGTGCGTGAGCGTCGCCCTCTGGTTGAGTGCTGGGCTTCGCCCGCCGGCCGCGTGTTTCTTGAGCGCAGCGACAGTTTTGGACGGCGAGCCGAGCGCACCGACGCTGACGCTGTCAGTGAGCGCGCCGCCGACCTTGCCTGTTATGCGCTCCCTTGCGCCTGCAGAAGGCGGCAGCGCAGTCGCCACGAGCGCTTTGACTTGATTCTGCAGCTCTTCGATCTCGCTCTTGAGGTCGTCGATGATCCGCATCGCGTCGCGCTCGCGCTCTTCGCTCACCCGGCGCTCTTTCCACGCGATCTCGCACTCGTCACGGTAGAACAGGAGGTTCTTCATCTCCTCATCCTGCACGTGCTGGTTCGTCTTGATCTTGAGCGCCGCGTACACGAGCTCGTTCTTCATCTCAATGCACTGTCGAACGTGGCAGGAGCGAGCCAGAAGACATGCATGCTGCGGCATGAGTGCGTTGTTGTGTGGAGCAAACATCCAAGCTCCACAATCTGCGTACGCTCTCGTCTTCGACGGTCATGTCGAGCGATGTGGGCTCTGTCACATCATCAGCAGCAGTCATGATCGTCGTCTTGGGAGCGTCCATGCGCAATGCGTGCACGGCATCCATGAACATCGAGTGACTCGGATTTGTCGAGAGTGATGCGATGCGTGATGATGCGTGTCAACGAGCTAGGAATAGCGTCGCTTCATGATCGTTTTTTGTCGTGTGGACCAAAACTACTCCAGTCAAGGTCAAGGACGCAAGCAAGCTAGACATCCAGACCCGTACTCTCACTCTCTTACTCTCTCTCGCTCGCTCGCTCTCGCACGCACGCACGGAGCGACAGCAAGATCTCACCAAGCCGGAGAAGATCGCTCGCTGGCTCGCGCGACTTCAGTGGTCGCACAGTTGAGGAGCACGCGGCACACGATGAGCGATCGTGTGACCGCGGTATGTAGTCTCAGGCCGACTTGATCGATCGGACCCGCTCTCGACGTCGCAGCAGCAGCAGCCGGTGTCGACGTCGATGCTAAGACGGATAGTCTCGGTTCCTCTCTCGCGCCTGCTGGTGCTTGGTGCCGCCCAACAACAACAACAGCAGCAACAGAGAGGTCCAAGCCCAGCTGCAGGGTTGATTGCTCGTGGGCGGCGGCGGCGTTCATGTCGCGGAGATTCGCAAGAGCCAAGCGCGCACAGATGAGTGTGCCGTGTCTGGGCGTCGTGCTCTGCACGCGCAGCAAGCAGCTCGCCATACACTGCAGTGCTCGCGGATGTGTCCGTCCTCTACCGCCCTTCGCGCTGCCTCTACAGTTGGTCCGAGTTCGAGACTGGCCGACATGTGTAGGACACGCCGTTTCGTCTCGCCGTCCTCATCTGAGTTCGCGGCATGCAGTTCGCTTGATCAGCGCACAACGAGCGCTCGAAGGTCGAAGCTGTTGCCGCGACGGCGACGCGGATAGGCTCGCAACGGAGCGCGTCGATGCCGAGATGTCGACTCGACAAGGTAAGTCCTCGCCAGCTGGCGGCGCTCTTCGCGCCATCACCTCATCACATGGGTGCCATGAGACAGAGCCGAGCGCCGGTCCTGTTTCACGAGCGAGGTGGTGTGGTTCGCTCCGAGCATACTTTGTTCAAGTGAATCGGGCGTGAGTGTATCAGCGCGCTGTTGTCGTTGTTGTGTTGATGCGGATGCTGCTGCTGCTGTGTGGGATGATCGCCATACTGAGCTCAAGTCCAGGTCACGGCTTCAGATCCGCGACTTTGCTCGAGTCAAGCTCGAGAGGCACGAGATGTGCGACAGCGTGACATGCGGCACTTGGAATGCCAAACTTGAGCGAACGCTAGCAGCAGCAGCAAAACAACTGCAGCAGCAGCACGAACGACTTGTATCGACTTGCTTGGCGTTTGAGCTGGCAAGATCGCTGTTTCGAGCCTGAGAGCTCACTTGATCTGATAGATCAGGTGGCGGGTCCGAATACTTTTCAGTTGCTCATCGCGAGATTTGACGTTGTAAAGCTGAAATTCAGCAAACAGAGAATGACTTGGAATTTGTATACGAGCACAATGATTGCACACTGACTTGCTTTTCTATTGTCTGCGCGTACATCTTTGTGACGCGAGAGCATACAAAAATCAAGTCAATAGTGATTCCTAACATTTGAGAACCATCCTCTGAATTCAAAGGGGACAAATCAACACGAGCATCTGTTTCGCACTCATTCACTCTCTCACACACATCCTTTCGGGGCGATGGATGGCAACACGGCGCGCCTTGCTGCGCTCGCTCTCTCGCGTGCTCTTGATCTTGATCTCTCGATCTCTTGAGCTCTGTGCGCGCGCGCTCTCTCGACCAGCCAGCCAGCCAGCCAGTCTTGGTCTTCTTGATGCATGCGACTGCCGGTAATCGATTGCGTCAGGTGCCTCGATTGCGACTGCGACGCACGAGAGACCAGTCGCTCTTGAGCGCCGAGTGCATCGCCCGGACTGTCGGACACGATCACTCGCTCGCTCGCGCGCACACACGCGCGCATCCTTCGCACTCACACATTGCTGCCGTCTCGTTCGTCGACCCGAGAGAGCTCCTCCTGTTCACTCACACACTCACACACTCGCACACCAAGTCGCCGTCAGTCGCCAATTCCTAGCGCAACCGTCACGCACTCGGTCGAGGACGTTCACACCACAGCGATCGATCACCTCGTACAGTACACACTACGATGCTGATGGAACACAACGTGCTCCGGTCCAACTGGCCGCCGATGGGCGAGCACGACTACGCTGCCGGCTCGCACCCGACCGTTGAGCAGCAGCACTTCCCGTCGCTCGCGCCGTCGTTCCACAGCTACGCGCCGTACGTGCCGTCGACCCAGCGCTTCAAAGACGACGCGTCGCCGCGCACGTTTGGCTCGCTCTACATACCGAACCACCAGGACCACCATCCGCAGCATTCGTACCAGTCGTCTTCAAGCAGTAACAGCAGCAGTCACCACCATTACAGTACGTCGTCGTCATCGTCGGTAACGCTGCCGCACCACCACCACCACGGACTGCCACTCTCGCTCGCGATCCCACGCCCTAGCTCCAGTGCGTCCGCGACTGGCGCAAGCAAGAAAGCGTCCGAGGAGGAGCGCAAAGCGAAGCACCGCGAAGCGCAGCGCCGATTCGTGAAGCGCAAGAAAGCCGAGATGGTGCAGCTCAAGCAGTTTGCGGTCGAGCTCGAGCTGCAGTACCAGCTCCTCGAGGTCTTGAGCGAGTGCGCGGCGCTCGAGCGCGAGAACCGCATGCTCGAGAGCGACATTGCGCGTGCACGCGACGACGCGCGGCATTCGAGGGACCGGCAGCACCAGGAGCAGGCGAGCGACGACGCACTGGTACGTTGTGGCTATTGGGTGCTCGGTCCGGTTGTTTGTATGGGACCACTTGCTGACGTACGCATGCGCGCTCTCTCGCTCTCTTGTTGGGCTGTCCGCAGAGCGAGCGCCCGCCGATTCAGCTGCCAGAGCTCCAGTTTGACTACGAGTGGTGAGGCGCCTTGCGACTCTATACAACCGAGTCACACTGACGCACACACACTTGCATACGCCATAGAGACTCCGCATTCACGAGCGGTAGAGAGAGAGAGAAAGCAGGACCTCGTAGCTCTCGAGAGCAACGAGAGGTCCCTAGAGATGTTATTTATGCAGACGCGCGCTGCCAGCAGCAGTCGCGACCACCGCCGTCATCATGTGCCTCAATACACACACAGTCATACTTCGTACGATCCGCTTCGAGTGTCTTGTGTGCAGCGTCTTACACTCGGTTCAGTCCAGTCACGCTACGTGGAACACCACTCTGTCGACGACGACGCTACGTGCGACTCGCAGCCTTCTAGTATCGACTACTACCAGGATCTCGGTGGCGACAAGGCGTTCAGACGAGCGAAGCGCTCGTGAATGTCCTCGCGTCCAGTGCTTGACGTCGTTCATCACCAGCACGCGCGAGCTTCTTGAGACGGTGACAGATCGAATGACCGCGCGGCGGAATGCATCAGGCGATCGGGTCAGTAGCACTCAGCGCACACACACGCAATGCTTGTTTGTTTGTTTGACAACAGTTCGCAGCAGCATCAGCTCATCAGACGTCGTGCGAGACGACTCACTCGCCACTTGGCGCCAGCTGCTCAACGCCACACTCACTCACGCACTCGCCTCCCAAGCAGCGCCAACGCGTAAACGACTCGATCCAGTCCCTTCGGGTCCTGTCTTGCCGACCTGCGACAGATTGACTGGCGGAGCGTGCTCGCTCGAGTAGTCTCCAAGAGGAGTTGATGGCGCAAGAGCTACCTTCGAAGTCGAGGTCGAGGTCGAGCACCTCGAGTGTCAAGTGCGTACTTCATCGAGAATGTAAAATTACAAAACTGAGTGCGTACTTGTGTGAGCTGCTACAGTTCGCTGAATCTGTTCGCGAATCAAATATGAAGAGGTGCACTCGGCGTGTTCAACGTCGACAATCACACCCACGACCTCATGCAAACGACTGGCGCGTGCGCTCGACGTCCTGGTGGTCTCACTTGTGCACTTGCGAATTCGCCAGCGAACCAGCACATCCAGACCCACACAAGCGCACATGGTCGCGCTGCTCATTGTGCTCGCGCTCGTAGCGGCGGCGTCGCCTCGTGTGCGCGCGATTGAGCGCAGTCGCGGCTTTGACGTCCTGCGTGGCGCGACGTGGAGCTTCCACACTGGCGCTGAGCCATGTGGCTTTGACCGAACAAACTGCACGTTTGCATTGCCAGCGAGAGCATTGGCGCTGCGCGAGCTCGTGACGCAAGGCACTGTCGACGGCGACAATGATGACGATGGCGTTGTCGTTGAGCCAATGCCGACTGTGCGCAAGTCGCCACGCGCGATCCTGCGCGTCTCGAGCGAGCGCATCAACCACTTGGACCCACTCGCAGTGTCGTTCTCGCTCCAGAACGTCGCACCGCGTGCTGGTGACTGGATCGGCGTCTACTGTAACGACAATGAGCGGCAGCCGCGACCCGACAGCGAGTACGTCGACTGGCGGTACACTGGCAGTGTCGACGCTGCGACGCTCCAGTTTGGACCGCTCATCAACATGCGCTGTGCGTGGGAGTTCCGGTACTTTGCTGCGACTGGCGCCGACGGCAAGTCGAACGTCAAGCTCGGGACGTCGCCGCTCGTGCGCATGGCGCGCGGCGACAAAGAGCCGCTGCAAGTGCACCTCGCAAGCACTGTGACGCCGAGCGAAATGCGCGTGATGTGGGTGAGCGCACCAGTCGACGTCCCAGTCGTGGTCTACGGCAGCGACCCAAAGAGTCTCACAAAGCGCGCGCTCGCAGTCCGCGACTCGTACGCAGCGAGCGACATGTGCCACGCGCCGGCGACGACAGTCGCGTCCCAGTTCTTTCGCGACCCGGGGACGATGTACTCGGCTGTGATGCTCGACCTCGCGCCCGAGCAGACGTACTTTTACAAAGTCGGCGACGCAGCGACGGCGCTGTTCTCGACTGTGTTTGCGTTCCAGACACCGCCAGCGCCAGGTGCCGCGCCGCGTGCGAACAAACCCATGAGCTTCTTTGTCTACGGTGACCTCGGGGACTGGAACATCAAAGCCACGGGACCAAAGCCCGAGGACCGCACGGCCACGACGATCGAGCTCATGACGCGCGACTTGCAAGACCCAACGCGGTCGTACGTCGCAGCGATGCACAACGGCGACATCTCGTACGCCATGAGTCGGACGTACCTCTGGGACCAGTTCGGCGCAATGGTCCAGCCAGTCGCGAGTGCTCGGCCGTACATGGTCGGCATTGGGAACCACGAGTACTGCCACACAAGCGGCGGCGAGAAGGATCCGTCTGGGGCACCAGGCAACGGCTTTCATCCGCCAGAGGGGAACTACGGCGCGGACTCGTACGGCGAGTGCGGCGTGCCGACAGACAAGCGCTTTGTCATGCCAGCGAACGGTAACCGCGTGTTCTGGTGGAGCGTCGAGTACGGACTCACGCACCACACGCAGATCAGCAGCGAGCACGACTTTACGCCTGGCGCGCCGATGTACGAGTGGCTCGAGCGCGACCTCGCTGCTGTCGACCGAGCGAAGACGCCGTGGCTCTTTCTCTATCTCCACCGACCGATGTACACGTCCGAGCAGTACGACAGCGACTACCGCCTCTCGCTCTTCATCCGCAAGCACCTCGAACCGCTGCTTGCGCGCTACCGCGTCGACGCCGTCTTCTCTGGCCACTACCACGCGTACGAGCTCACGTGTCCAGTGTACCAGGAGCAGTGCCGCTCGGAAGCCCTTGGCTCGGCAGCTGGCGCGAGTGCTGGGACGTTGGGACTCGTGAAAGCCAAGGCGCCAGTGCACATCATGGTCGGCTCTGCAGGCGCAGACGTTGACAACGTCGGGTACTTTGACGTCCCGTGGCGCGTCGCCGCAGAGCTCAACTACGGCTACGGCCGCGTGCACGTGCACAACGCGAGTCACATGGAGTGGGAGTTTGTGCGCAACAAGGTGTGCGCCGTGACGTCGTCGACGTGGATCGTCAGCGACCACAACTGGACCCTCTCGTGAAGCTCTTGCTCGTGGCTGAAGCTTGCTTGCTTGGTAGTGCGTCTAGTCTAGTGGCCACGATCTTGGAGACGACGCTATTGATACGTGTCTGTGTCCGTTACGATCGCTTTGAGAGGCTCTCGCTGTGATTTCTGCTGCTGTCGACACTCATGCGCTGCTGCTGCTGCTGCTGCACTCGCTCGCGGCGATGTTCCAGAGCGCTGTGATCCACGCCGAGTACGCGTTTGGGAACCACAACGCCGTGGTCAATGGCGTGTGCTACAACCGGCACCAGGACTGCTTCGTCTCGAGCGACGACACGTGCTTGCGGCTCTGGAGTCCACTCAAAGACGAGCACCGGCGCGTCGACCTCCCACCGCGCACAAACAACTTCATCCAAGCGATCGAGTACATCGAGTCGCGCCAAGTGTACGTCGCTGCTGCGCTCGACGGCACGCTCAAGCTCTACGACACCAACTTGAGCGAGCTCGCGTCAGTCTTCACCGGTCGCGGCGCGATCCTGAGTCTCGTCTTTGACGCCAAGCACAATCGCTTGCTCTCTGGCGGCGTCGACGGCTGCGCGGCGTGGCTCGTGCGTGGCAAGCCGCTCGGTGCGACGGAGAACGGCGTGAACCCGCACTACGAGCTCTCGCCGCTGCCGACGTTCTTCAGTGCAGCAACGCATGCGCCAAGCAGCAACGACGCGAGCAGCTCACGCCATGGCGAGGCGAGCGATGCACACACGGCAGCTGATGCAGCAGATCTGCCAAGCAGTCCTGGCAAGCCGCGCAAGCCAAGCAGCAGCACCAAGACTGGCGCATCCTCGAGCCGATGCACGTCTAATCGCCGGAGCTCTGGTGCAAATGCAATGCCGCCGCACCGACGTCCGTGGGTCCAGAAGCTCCAGCTCAGCTCCGATCGCTCCAAGCTCTATGCGCAGAGCAAGCAGTGCGTCGACGTCTTTAGCGCTACGGACGGTCGCTACCTCGAGACATACGCCGATTTGTTCCCGAAAGAGTACGGCGCGATCATGGCGTTCGTCGTGCACGAGAAGACGCAGTACATTGTCTGTGGCTGCCTCAATGGCTGGATCTTTGTCGTCTCGCTCCATCCCGTCTCCGTCGTGCACGTGTTCAAAGACCACACGCTCCGCGTCACCGGGCTCGCTGTCCACGCGACGTCGCACCTCATCCTCTCGAGCTCGCTCGACGGAACCGTGCGGCTCTGGGACCTCGAAGCGCGCCGCCAAGCGCATCGCCTCGACATTGGACAGCCCATGCACGCAATTGAGCTGCTCGTGGCGCAAGCGACCCCATGTCGGTTCTACTGCCGCGTGCGCAGTGCGATCCAGCTCTTTCGGATCCAGTCGACGATCAAAGAGCGCTCTCGCCGATCTGCGTGCTCCAGCGCGTCCTGCCGCCTGCTCGTGATGCAGGTGACGTCAATGGTCTCAAAGCAAAGGCGTCGAGTCTTCACGCCAGTTCTCTTGCAGCGAAGGCGCGCAGTGGCGATGCGTCCTACTACTCGTCGTCGGATGACGATGATGATGGCGACGGCACAGGCGCAGGCGGCGACAGTGACCAGGACGCTGATGCTCATGGCGAGAAGCAGCAGCAAGTGATCGTTGTAGCAGGGATGGACAAGACGATCCGGCTGTTTGCCGGACGGACGGCGAACGAAGCGCCGAGCTTTACGTGGATCCCAGAAGAAGCGGCGCTCGACATGGTCGGCTTTGCGCTCCATCCGGTTGGGAACCACCTCTTCCTCTTGCTCGAGAGTCAGAAGATCGTCGTCGTCGACGTGCGCGTGCGCGAGAAGGAGGAGAGTGCGATCGTGCGCATTGTCGACATGAGTATCAACACGTCGGTGTTTGGTACCAGCAGTGGTAGGAATGGCACCACCGGCTCCCGATCAAGTGCTGGCAAGAGTCTCAGCTCTACGAGTAGCACGCGTGACGTGACACTTGCAAGTGTAAGTGGCAGTCCGCGACGAGCACAGCAGCAGTCGCGGCATCAGTCGACTAGTAGCTCCAGTAGCTCCAGTAGTAGCAGCTGGAGTGGCGCACCGCGTGGTGGTATCAAGTGCATCTGCGTGTGCTACTACCCGCCGATCTTCCGGTCTGCAGCGACGAGTGCGACTGCGACTGCGCACGTGACACCCGCGGCGCAGTCCAAGTGGTTCAGCCGGACGTTTGTGAATCGCCGACAGCCGTCAAGTGTCGCGCAGGAACTCAAGCGACTCGAAGAAGAGCACGCTGCGAGCGACAGCAGCAGACACGCAAGTGGTGGTCATCACCGCCGCAATGCGCTCGTACAGTCCGAGTACGAGTGGATCGTGTGTGGCTCGGAGTTTGGCCACTTGCTGTTCTGGCACACTGGGCTCGCAAACAGCGGCCGTGAAGCCATTAGTATCGATGCCCACGACGCTGGGATCATAGCAGTCGCGACGAGCACGTCGTCGCCGCTGCTCGTGAGTCTCGACGATACGCATCGCGTGCACCTCTGGCACTTCCAGCCAGTCTTTATGCTCCGGCACATGCTCGACTTGAACGACCGACCGTCGTGCTTTGTGCTCTCGCCGCGGTCCGAGATCCTCTTGAGCGGCTACGACGACGGCAGCGTCGTGCTCATGGACGTCCACGACCTCGACACTGACGTCCAGACGTTTGCTCAAGACGACGAGAGCCACTTTGCGATGGTCAGCGCCGGCGACTTTCTCGATGAGCGCGCGCTCGTGCTCACAGCGAGCGTCGACGCCGTTGTGAAGGTCTGGGACCACGAAAAGACGCTGCTGCGGCAGCTCAACCTTGCCATGGCGTCCACAAGTCTCTGCTTCATGAACGCGCGCGGCGACGTCATGGCCGGACTCTCGAACGGCATCTTCATCGTCACACACGAAGACGTGCTGCCTGAGCGTGCACCGAGCACGAACGGAGCGAAGACGCGACGGCGTGACGGCGGAGCGACTCAGCGCGATCCTCACGCAAGTACGTGGCATAGCAGTGCGAGCAGTCCCGGCAAAGCGGTGCTGGGTATGGACACTGGAGCATTGAGGCACACGAGTCATCCGCAGCCGCAACCTGTCGATAGACTTCATAGTACTGAGGACAAGGCGTTTGGCAGCAGCTCGCCTGCCACTACAACGGTCAGTGGCGTTCGTAGTGATAGCAGTAGCAGTCCGACTGCAAAGCCAAGTGGACGACTTGAGCCTGCGTCGAGCCAGCAACCAGTGGCACGGCAGCCGCAGTCACCGGCGAGTCCAAAGAGTTCGTGGAAGAAGCCAAAGCAAGAGGGTCTGACGAAGTGGCTTACGTACGAAGACCGACCGCTCGCAGTGCAAGAGCCGCCGCCAGTGCTCCGTCCGCTGCTGCATGCGACTGCAGCAACGACCAAGGTCCTGCCTGACACAGTCGAGCTCCGAGCGTCAGTGATGCCTGCGCGTGCATCCTCGCGGCGGCAGGTACAGTCAAAGCTCTTCGTCGCTGCTGGTGCTAGAGCCACAGCGAGTTGCTCGTCTCATGATGTATACCGCTCTTGTCCTCTATGCAGCGCCGGAAAGAGCCCTTGAGCCACGTGCTGCCTCTGCTCGCGAGCGACGACAAAGAAGAAGACTGGCGCGAGCAACTCATGTATGATCATGGTCTAGAGTGTCGCTACATCCGCCTTGAGTCTCCGCTTGCCAGTGGCTGACGAAGATACCCTTGGTCCGATAACCTTATGCATCAGGCCGTCGTCACCCTATCGGCTCGTGCCTGCTGCTACTGCTACTGCTCCAGGAACAGCGACGCAGCGCCACTTACGGCGCAAGTGCCAAGTTCCGTCATCACCAGTAGTCCTCCAGACACTCAACCAGAGTCCGCGGTCGCGGCAGTCACCTCTTTCTTCACTAGACTCCGTAGGAACGCCCAGTCGTATCGACAGGAGTAGCTCTGATCCAGCACCAGCACCTGGACTCGGCATCGGTACTGGACTAGCCGCTTCGACACCACTGCAGTACTGCAAGCACCAAGCGCCGGTGGCGCCAAAGGAGAAGACACCGCGCAAGCACTGGAACGCCATTGGCGGCGAAGACCGGCGTCTGATCGTGCTCCAGCGCAATATGCAGCAGTTCTAAGCTCTCGTTCGTTTGCTCAGGTTCATCCAAAGCGCACATGATACGTGGACAAACAGAGCATAGTGGTGGTGGTGATGGTGATGGTGATGTGAAGATAGTTGTGAGGATAGCTACGTGTCATGGATGGCACTGAATGTTCGTCTGTCAGAGTGCGCTGAGGGTCGCACTGAGCGTCAGGAGTGCTGCGCCAAGCGAGAACGCCTGGAGCGACGAGAGTGCTGCGCTGCAGCCACAGCGCGCAGTCTGGATACGTAGCACAGGGATGTGGTCGTTCCAGTAGCCATTGAGCGTCTTGGCCGGATCAAAGTACAGGTCTTGCGGCGCGTACACGCCGTCGCACTGCTCGTAGAGCGCGTCGATGAGCGACTGGCACTTGGGCGGACACACAAAGTTCGTCGGGTTGCACGCGAGGCACGAGCCGTACGTCGAGCCATTGCCTTCTACCGTGATCTGGTCGACAGCAAAGCCACACGGCGCCCACGACTCGCCCTGCGGCTTTGGGTTTGCAAAGCTCGAGGTGCTAGCGACTAGCTCGACTTGCACGAGCGCAGCGACGAGTGTGCAGAGCAGCAGCACGTGCATGGCGCGTCGAAGCATGGGCGGCGTGAACAGCGAGAAGGTCGTCTGTGTGATCGATCACTGCGCATCAACGACACGACCACGCTCGCGACACTTGCAAGCCAACCGAGCAGGCTCTCGCGTCTTATCTTCGCCGGAAAAAGCTCCAAAGACTCGACGCCAGGCTTCGACACCAGCACTCAACATGAGCGCATGAAACATGGCAATCGCCATGTGATGGTAATGAACAGAAGAGTGTGCGTGTGACGTAGCTCATAGCGTACTGACAGGCGTGCGAGACAGCTCTTTGGCCACGTGCGACCACTGGCGTCTTCATCGATCGACACTTTGAGCAGAGCTACTGTCACGATGAATGCAAGAAGAAGACGACTGAAGACATGTGATTGGAGCAACGCGCAGTCGTGTTCATTCACCATGTAGTCCGTCCGTCCGTCCGTCGTCCTACGAGCGTCTCACCGAGTTCAAACGAACGAGAGAGAGAGATGCGAGTGCGAGAGGCAAGCAAGTGAGCGAGTGGTCGAGCCGAATGCGCGCGCTCCCGCGTGAAGAAGGAACGTCTGCATCCAGCTACCGCACTCTCTCACACACGCGTCGCTTAGTAGCTGCGGCCCCAGAGGATCCAGCACTTGGCCGGTTTGCCGCTGACAAAGCACTTGAGGTCGCTCGGGATGTCGCTCGTGTTGTGCTCGTACGGAATGCAGAGCGTCTTGGCTGCGGCGCTCGTCGCCGTGTTCTCAGCCTCTTCCGCCAAGCCCATGAGCGCGAGCGACTCTTCGCGGCTCTTGGTCTTCACGATCTCCTCCCACTCGGTCTCATTGCAGAACGGCGTGAGGACCATGCAGCCGTCCTGGAGCGCTGGGACAAAGTCCTTCCACTCAGTCACGCGCTTGATGCGGCTGTCGCGCTCGGCGCGCGCGCGCACGAGCATGTCCTTCTGGATCTGCTCCAAGAGCTTTGGGATCGAGACGCTCAAGTCTGCGACTGGCAAGTCGATCTTCTCGCCGTTGTCGCGGCGCACGACGCGCACTTGCTGCTTCGCAACGTCCTTCGGGCCGAGCTCAAAGCGTAGTGGCACGCCCTTGAGCTCCCAGTGGTTGTACTTCCAGCCTGGCGTGTATCCGCGGCGCGCATCGACTTCGACGCGAACACCTGCGGCTGTCAAGACCTTGGCGAGCTCGTCCGCTTTGCTGTAGATCAGCTCGATCTCGTCCTTGTCTTTGTAGACAATTGGGATAATGACTGCTTGCGTCGGCGCGACGCGCGGTGGAAGCACCAAGCCCTTGTCGTCGCCGTGGACCATGATCATGACACCGAGCGAGCGCGTCGTGAAGCCCCACGAGTTCTGGTACGGAATCAGCTTCTTCCCGTCCTCGTACTCGGCGGCGATGCCAAACATCTTGCCAAAGTTCTGGCCCAAGTGGTGCGACGTCGCCGCCTGGATGCCACGCCCGGTCGCTGGGATGAAGCCTTCGATCGTTGTCGTGTAGTCCGCGCCTGCAAACTTCTCTTTCTCCGACTTGACGCCCTGGATCATCGGCACAGCCAAGAGCTCTTCGTACGCACCGGCGTAGAAGTCGAGGATCTGACGCACTTCGGTATCGGCTTCGGCCTTGGTCGCGTGCGCCGTGTGGCCTTCTTGCCAGAGGAACTCGCGCGTGCGGATGAACGGCGTCGGGTTCTTGAACTCCCACCGCACGACGTTGTTCCACTGGTTGAGCTTGAGCGGCAAGTCGCGGTGGCTCCGGATCCAGTTCTTGAATGCCGGGTACATGATCGTCTCGGACGTTGGACGGATCGCAATCGGCTCTTTCAAGTCCGAGTCGCCCGACTTGGTGACCCACGCGACCTCCGGGGCAAAGCCTTCGAGGTGGTCCTTCTCTTTCTGGAGCTTCTCGCTCGAGACAAAGATCGGGAAGTAGCAGTTCTTCACACCAATCGACTTGAAGCGCGAGTCGAGGTACGCGACGACCGACTCCCAGATCTCGTACGAGTACGGACGGAGGATGTAGCAGCCCGAGATGTCGTAGTAGTCGATCATGCCGGACTTTGTGATGATCTCCGTGTACCAGTCGGCAAAGTTCCCAGCCTTCGTGGCCGACACGCCTTCGTTTGCCTTTTGCTCCTGCTTCTTTGGCGCAGCAGCCGCCTTCGCAGCCTTTGGCGCCTTTGCGACTGCCGCTGGCGCAGCGACTGCGGCGCTAAAGTCGACGATCAGCGGCTCGTGGTTGTAGTGCTTGACAAACTTGAGCAGCGCGTCCGACGCGAACGAGTACGTGAGGTCGTTGCGCAGCGGGTGGCAGTGCACGACCGACGCGTCGACGAGCGCCTTGTCGAGCACGAGACGCACTTCGCTCTTTGCGTCGTGCATGACGCAGAGCGGCGAGACCGAGCCTTTCTGGACCTTGAGCACGCTCTCGAGCACGTCTTCGCCTGCAAAGCGCAGGTTGTACTTCTTCCCAATGCCAGCGGCAATGAGCTTGTTCGCAAGGAGCTTCGTGTCCACGGTCGTCGACGCCGCGGCCGCGACGAGGAACAGTCCCTCCTTCTTGTCCTTGAACACGAGGTTCTTCGCGAGCGCGCCGTCGAGGTGGCCGAGCTCCGCGACGAGGTCCTCAACGGTCGGCACCTCGCGGTGCGAGTGGCTCGTGTACTCGATCGAGAGCGCCTTGAGCGCTGCGATGACCTCGACTTCCGCCATGGTCGTTGGTTGCTATAGCTCTATCGATCGATAGATCGACTGCTCCTGCTTGTGTCCGTGCGCTTCTCGCCACAAATTTCGTTGTGTGTGAATGAGCTGGGGAAAGTGATAGCCAGCGTGGCGGGCGGGTTTACCTGGCAGTATGAAACGTTGCGGGTTTCTAAACCCATATTTCATCTTGATGATTGTATGAAAGTGGCACACCAGGCCGGGTCTTGACGTGTGCAGAAAAACAGGTCGATCCTATTCAAACCCACCCACTCGAGATCCTTCCCTCAACCACCACTCTGTGCACTCGATCAATCAAGCGTGCACCGCAAGAACGTCCACGTGGCCACTGCGACTCGAGTGCTCTTCATGCCGCCGCGTCTCATTGCAGCAACAACAACGTCGTCGCTTTCAGTCGCCTTTTCTCGTATCTTTTTGTGGCGATTGCAGTGGTAGCAACACTACCACAAGCAGCAGCAGACGTTTCCAAGCAGCAAGAGCCTGCACCACAAGATCCATCATTATCATCATCACTCCCAGCAACAGACGACGACGATGACACAATCGAAGTGCCCGAGTGTCTGCGCCACTTTACGCGCGGCTACCAGCCAGTGTGTGCGTCGAACGGCCGCGTGTACGCGAACCCGAGCATCTTCCAGTACCAGCAGTGCCGCGCCGAGGTGCTCGGCAAGCCAGCCTTGACGCAGCAAGACATAGCGTTCTGCAACGAGCGATCGGAGCTCTAGCTCGTTGGTAGCACCGCAGTTTTAGCGATGCGTGCATACACAGGGCGAGAGTGTCGTGACGACAGCTTGCATGTGCATGTGCTTGAGCATGTGCACGCGATCGCAGGTCAATCAAGATGAACCCATTCTGTAAGGTTGTACCGCGATACAATCAATACTACCCCAGGGCGGTAAATGCCGATTCCAGTGTTGAAGTTGTTTGTTCTGTAAACCGGTCACTGGATTATGCAGAACTCACGTCGGCTTCTGTGCGAATGCCGACGTGGGCCATCACGACGACGTCAACAGACGAGCTTGCCGAGATGCAGCAGCGACGACTGTAGCAGAAGCAGCGCGAAAGATCTCGTCAGTCTCCAAGTCGCCGCTCCTGCGCCACTCGCTCGCTCTCTCCAACTCGCTATCCACTTCTCATCCAAGGATGCTGTCTGCTACGACCACTGCTGCGGCCCGCAAGCTGCTCAAGCCGCAGAGCGCAAAGCTCGCGGCGCGCTCGTTCGCAGTCGGCGTGCACACAGACGACTCGGCGTTTGACCACTTTTCGCTCAAGCTCTCGGACGAGCAGCGCGAGTTCCAGCAGCTCGCGCGCAAGTTTGCGCGTGAAGAGATGATCCCGAAGGAGAAGTACTACGACC
Organism: Globisporangium takayamanum; assembly: GCA_023333735.1. Lineage (NCBI taxonomy): Eukaryota > Oomycota > Peronosporomycetes > Pythiales > Pythiaceae > Globisporangium > Globisporangium takayamanum. The sequence goes on from JAASFL010000499.1 coordinate 16,369, forward strand.
AGACCATGGAGTACCCGCAGGAGATCTTCGCCAAGGCGTGGGAGCTCGGACTCGTGAACACGCACGTGCCAGAGGTAAGGCAGTCCGTCTTCCATGTCATTGCCGATCGTGATGACCAGTGCCTTACCACTCGAGTGCACTTGCTATTGTTCTTGTTCTTGTTTGCGACTGTAGAAATTCGGTGGTCTCGGCCTCGGCTCGCTCGACGGCTGCGTCATTGGCGAAGAGCTCGCGTACGGCTGCACGGGCATGGCGACTGCGATGGAAGCGAACAGCCTTGCCACGGCGCCGCTCCTTGTCGCAGGCAACGACGCGCAGAACAAGAAGTACCTCGGCCGCCTCGTTGAAGAGCCAGTCCAAGCTGCGTACTGCGTGACTGAGCCAGGTGCTGGCTCGGACGTCGCGGGCGCCAAGACGACGGCCGTGAAGAAGGGCGACAAGTGGGTCATCAACGGCTCGAAGATGTGGATCACGAACGGCTCGGTCGCCAAGTGGTACTTTGTCTTGGCCAAGACCGACGCGACCGCAAAGGCTGGCGCAGCGTTCACGGGCTTCATCGTTGACGCCGACTCGCCAGGCATCACGGTCGGCCGGAAGGAGATCAACGTCGGTCAGCGCTGCTCGGACACGCGCGGCATTACGTTTGAAGACGTCGAAGTGCCAGAGGAGAACGTCCTCGGTGCGCCTGGCTACGGCTTCAAGATTGCAATGCAGGCGTTCGACATCACGCGTCCGCCCGTTGCAATCGGCGCAGTTGGTCTCGCGCGCCGCGCGTTTGATGAAGCGCGCAAGTACGCGCTCGAGCGCAAGACGATGGGCACGGCGATCGCGAACCACCAGGCGATTGCGTTCATCTTGGCAGACATGGCAACGGGCATTGAAGCTGGCCGCATGCTCACGTACAAGGCGGCGTACGAGATTGACTGCGGCCGCAAGAACACGATCTACGCGTCGATGGCCAAGCGCTTTGCTGGCGACCACGCGAACGTCTGTGCGACCGACGCGATCCAGGTCTTTGGCGGCGCAGGCTTCAACACCGAGTACCCAGTCGAGAAGCTCTTCCGCGACGCCAAGATCTACCAGATCTACGAAGGCACGTCGCAGATCCAGCGCATGATCATTGCGAAAGAGATGTTCACGCGCCAGAACCTCGACCCATAAGCGCAGTGGCACGCTACGACACGTGCGCTCTTGAGCGAGTGTCGCTGTCCGTACTAACTACTAATGCATGCATAAGGACTACTGACACCGTTCTGACTGTACTTGATATTGCATCGAGATGTTACAAGTCAAGCTGTATGGACTTGCGTCAGAAGCGCTTGTGACTCATAGAGCAGTAGCAATGTGTCCAGGTCGCCGCGCTCGGCGGCTTCCGACATGGTCGTGGACGTGTCACCACTGCAAAACGTGGTGGTGAGGAGCCACTGCACCATCTCGACCGACTTGGCGCGGCTGAGTACGTCTTCAGCGGCTGAGTCAAGTGGAGCGTTCGCATATAACCACTTGGCGACACGCAGATGGTCGTACTGTGCGTACTCGAGTGCGCGATACGTCGGCGTGCCTCGCGCCACGAGTCACTGGACCGCCTCGAGCTGGTTGTTCCCAGCAGCTTCTGCCATCGCCCACGTCGACTCGCGGATATCCACAAAGTCCGATACGTACGCGAGCATGGCCAAATTGCCGCTCTTTGCTGCTTCTCGGACCGCCCA
>JAASFL010000500.1:0-18048 GCA_023333735.1 Globisporangium takayamanum
CTATCTTCGCAACACCGCCACTCACATTGGGCCAGAGACCAACAATCATGTAGTCTAGACAACGTAGTAATGCTGGGTAGTTCCCTCTGGCAGGAGAGAAGTCCAGCCTAAACAACAAGTTAGGCTCTTTGACCCCCCCAGATACACCAAGTTCCGATGATCTGTGAAGAGTTTGAATGTCTTCGTTGAATCGTATAATTCAAATGTACAAATATATTGACAATGTCATACGAGTGCAAATCCGATTATTTGGATATTTTGGCTGTGTCTCGACCGATAAATATGTTTTTTCGGCGAACACCTTCCAAGATAAACACAATTTTCAGCGATAAATCACTTTGACGTACTGTAAACCTATAATTGTGTCCCACCCTACAGTTGTGCCCCACCTGTCATTTTCGATCGACTGGAGTGGGGATTTGCATTGAGCCCACCCTAAAATAGTACCCCATGAAATGAGTGGTGAGCAAGTTCTTGCCAAGCGATTGCTTGCTCTTTGAGCGACGCCAAACAGGCTCACTGTTGGTCTCAGTGTGTGATGAAGAAACGCAAGTTCACAGTCTAAGAGAAGCTGGCAGTGGTGAACGAGCTAGACGGCCCCACCATTTCAGCCGTAGCCAAGAAGCATGGAATCGACCGCAAGAGCGTGCGACTGTGGAAGGAGCAGGAGCGCGACCTCAAGTTCATCCATGGCAGCAGGTGCCGCCTTCCTGGTGGCGGTCGCTTCGTCGTCTCAGAGGAGATGGAGTTCATGCTGCTCGAGATGGCGGAGTCACGGCGCACAGGCGGCACTCGCGTGACTCGAGCCATGATCATGCATTGGGCGACACGCTGGCTCGACGAGAACCCCACGCCTGGCCTCAGCCTCTCAAACGGCTGGCTTGAGGGCTTCCTCGAGCGGAACGACCTCGTTCTGCGCCGCGCTACAAGCAAACCCAAGTTCGACGCCGCCACTGTCGTGGAACGCGGCGTCAAGTTCGTCCTCACATCCAGAAGATGATTGCTGACTACGACATCCAGTACTCAAACATCTATAACATGGATGAGACGGCTGTGTTTCTCGGTCACAGCCGCTCCACGACCGTCGAGGAGCGCGGCAAGAGGGACGTGCTGATCAAGTCGTTCGGGTTCGAGAAACAGCGCGTCACGGCCGTGTTCGTGGCGTCTGCATCAGGCAAGAAGATGAAGTCAGCGATGATGGTGAAGGGGACGGCGTGCGCCATGGACACCAAAGACGGAGTCGTGATGATGCGCGGCGGGAACTCGTGGATGTCGTCTGACTGGTTCACGCAGTGGGTCGACTACTACTTCCCCATGCCGCCACGCAACAAGATCTTCCTGATCTTCGACTCGGCGCGCAGCCACATCTCGAAGAAGTCGAAGGCACACATGCACGCTCGTGGAATCCTGTTCTGTACGATTCCCGGTGGCATGACAGCGCACTTGCAGCCAGCAGACTACTCGTGGTTCAAGACTATCAAAGACAGCGTGGTGGACAGCATCGAGACGTGGAAGCTGAGCGGCGACTTTGACTACACCCGTGGCGGCAACGTGCGACCACCATCTGACGCCGCGGTTCGCGGCTGGCTTACTCGCGCGTGGAGCTGTGTCTCTAGTGACACTATTGTTATGAGCTTTCGACGCTGCATACTCGGGCCCGACGATCAGCTGTCTTTGTCTACTCACTCCGTCTATGGCGAGGCCTTCGCCCGCGCTTTGGTGAAGCAGCGCAGTAGCGAAGCTGCTGTTGATGGAGATGACAGCAGGGATGGAAATGCTCATGGAGACGACGCTGTTGTCACGTGCGTAGATGAGTGACTTAGTTGGGAGAGCAATGATCGCACGCTTTGGAACACGACACTGAACTTGGCCACTGAGCACTGAGTGCCCAACTCTAAAATAATGCCCCATCCAGGTGTTGGAATGGGGCACTAGCGTTATATCCCTGGGACACAATTATAGGTTTTACAGTAGATCAACAAACCGTCGTTGTACCTTAGATGTGTTTTGCAATGATTGTTTTTTCAGCGAACACAATGAACGAGAAAATGGGTTTCCGATTAACTACCGTTTTGCAGTGAATGATTTTATTGGGGAACACGCACTTCTTCTTTGTAGAAGTCTAATTTCTGTCCTGCCTCTGCACCTGCAGCATACAAACCGATGCCACGCCAATATCTAGGGTTATACCAATTCTATTTTCTGCCATACCATTAGAAAGCTTGAAAAGGTATTGGCCAAGGACAGTGTCGTTTTAAGGTTATGTCTAGCTGCTTGGAAGAACTGCATCTGCTGCACAATGACTGATGTATCGTCAGACGTTTGGTCGACTGGTGTATAGTGGATTGTTATTGTTATATATCCTTAAAGTGTAACGAATCTCGCTGAAAGCACAATCCTATCATCCATGTTTAACCGGCAGCAGAAAGATGTGTCGTTGATGGCGAAAATATGCAGTATGACTCAAAACTCAGAACTTGGTCTTGTTGTTCGTGCAGCAGTGCAGCAGATAAACTCGCTCAGCACAAAACAGTCGTTGTACATACAGAATGTACTATTTTTGCAAAATCGTGTATTTCAAATGTACGATTTTTCATTGGAAAATCAGATGTTGTCCGTTTGTTTGGAAAAAATATTTGTAAGAAAGAAGCCACGGATATTATCCTTTTGTATAAGTCTAATTTCAGTCTGCCTTGAAAGCAACTACCTATGTTTTATCACTATCGAAAGTGACTGTTTCAAGTCAACTCAAGTCGAAAAACGCAAAACGCTTGAGCATGTAGACGGCCATCTTAGGCTGAGAGCACCGTATCCCGTCCGCAAAACGCTTGAGCATTGCGTACATTGAGCACATCGAGCAGAAGGAACGCGCGTGGGTGCACACTCGTCGATACAAGATGAAGCACCGCTGGATGGACGTCGTGAAGCGCAGCAAGGACGCGCTCACGAGCTCGCCAAAGAGCGACAAGAATGCATCGCCTGCGCAACAGCAGCAGCACGCCCATCATCGGCAGTCGCTCGCACCGTCGCCGCCGCCATCGTTCGGCTCTGGGATGTCGCCAGCGTCTGCGCGCACGCTCATTCCGCGGTCGCAGTCGATGATCGACGTCATCACTGCGTCGATGCGGAGCGCAGACAGCGACTTTGCGAGCGAAGTGGAGAACCCGGCGTTCTTCCACTTTGACGAGCGCTGCAAGAGCGTCGGCGGCGCGTGCAGCGTTGCGAAAGTGCTCGAGCACTGCGTGCTCCAGGGCGGCGTGCACCACACGTACATGAACGTGCTCACGTACTTGGGCAGCCCACTGCGCGCCGACACGTGCTGCTACTGCATGTCCGTTCAGTGGTTCCGCGCATTTGGCGGCCACGACGACTTTCAAGTCATTCCAGGTACGGAACATCCCAGTGTCTCTCTGTCTCTCTAGGACGCTGTGACTGCGAGTACGAGTCACTGATTTGCACTCGCACGCTCTCGGTACTAGGCGCGTGCGACGAGTTCTTCACTGCGACAGCGGATGACATTGGCGCGCGCATCCTCGCAAAGGTCATGCTCGAAGACGCCGATGTCGTGAAGACCAAGATGCTCGAGTACGGTCCGATCAAAGAGGACCCCGAGGTGCGGTCCAAGGTCGAGATGTACCTCGAACGCAAGTCCGTGCTCTTCATGGTACGATCGCGTTCGCTCGCTCAAGTGGCTGGCTCTACATATCAGACAGCCTGACTGACTCTGTCGTTGCTGCTCGTGTATAGGGACTCCAAAGCATCTCAGTCCGCGATGGCGACGAGTACCCAAACAACGTCGAGCTGCGCGTACGTCCCTTTGTCACTCTCGATCTCTCTCTCACGAGCGTGTGCCCTGCGCGTTTGGTCCTGACGTGACACTTTGCTATCCCACGTGCCGTAGGAGTCGTGGACGCTGCTCATTGACGACCGTCGCGTGCGTCTCACGTGCGAGTCGTCGCTCATTCCGCCGTTCGAAGCGCTCTACACGAGCGACATCAAGGTGCGTCCTTACCTCTCGTGCCTATGTCGCCAGTCATTCACTCACTCATTCACATGGCTGTACACGATCGATCAGGTCGAAGTCGTGCGCAGTGTCCCGAACGAGTTCTGTCTGTACCTCGCAGAGAACTGCTATGTCCACCTCCGCGCCGAGTCAAACATCGTGCGCGACATCATCGTGCTCACGGTCCGCGCGTTCCGTAATGGCGCTGTGTCGAACGAAGCCGTGACGCACGCAGTTGCAAAAGGGCTCTCGCCGATGCTCACGATCCGCAGTCTCGCAGACGACCGGACACCGGTACGTCGTCATGGGAACTAACTGTCAATAGACTCTACGTAGCTCGCTCACTCACGCTTCTTATGAGTCGCCGCACGCAGGCAGAGGACTTTGTCCCAGCACCGACGTACGACTTGCCGTGGAACCGCCACGAGCACGACTCGGACGCCTCCGACGCGTCGTCGAGCGTTGGTGGCGCTGACAACTCGCCAGTCGGTGCGCGTGGCAGTAGTTCGAGCTTCACGAGTGCGAGTGGCATGCCAAGCAGCAGCAGCGCAGGTGGCACGCCGCTCAACGGCGGCTTTAGTGCACCGGACGACGCGATCGACGACTCGCTGCTTCTGGACGCCGAGGCGCTGATCGGGAACGCCATGAAGATGGGCATTAAGAACCAGATCCTGCCGCGCGCGCCGAAGCGCATCTCGATCCTCGACATCCCGGATCTCCAGATCGTCGACGTCACCAGTGACTCAGGACCAGGACGTAGCAGCACGCCGCAGAGCGGCAGCAGTCTGTCCCACCACCACTTTGACAGCGTTGGCTCGGACCGCGACAGTCACAGCCGCGCGTTGAGTCAGTGCGACAGTGTCGCGAGCAGCGCCATGGCGCTTGACACTGGCGAGTCGATCGACGGTGCGCTCGAGAGCTTTGAGCGGTCGTTCACAGACGCGAGTGCGCTCAAGACGCAGTACACGGCGATCTTCTGCGCGCTGCAGCGCGAGCTGAGCGAGTCGAAGAAGCGCATCGCAGCGCTCACGCAGCGCCTCGATGACAAGAGCGAGGAGAACGCGGCGTTCCGGAGCGACATTGAGACGCTCCAGACTGCGCTCACGGCTGTACACGTCGCAGACAAAGTGAACGAACTCGTTGTTGGCGACCTTGCACAGCTCGTCAAGACGACGCAAGCAGCTGCAAAGAAGAGCAGTGGCAATAGCGTGCTCAAGCCACTGCCAGAGAACTACTACTGAGTTACTGACGCACAGACACTCAGAGAGTCGAGTGTGCTGTGTACTGGCGGTCAAGTTCGTGCTGCGACGCACTCACCCCCTGCGCTACTATTTATCGGCAATAGACCCCATCATCATCATCATCATCGTGTGCACAAGTCACAGACAGCAGAGTCACGACGTTCGCTCATTCTTTACATGCACAGCAGTGTCCTGCCTGTCGTCGCCGCACTCGCGCTGCTTGCCTCGAGACTCGGATCAAGCAGGAGAGGCAGTCGACAGTCGACAGCAAGCGGCTTGATCCATTCATTTGCTGTCAGTCTCGCATTCGACTCGTGACGACAGACAGGATGCAGTAGCATGAACGACCAGGCGTGACGACAGGGGCTTGTTTACTCGTTAGCTTGATTGGTGCTGCAAGCGCATCGGTCGTCGCTCTCGCACACACGAATCTACTGGCTCTTCTCGAGCTGCTCGATGCGCTTCGTGAGCGCGGCGTTCTGTGCGATCACGTCGCTCTTGAGGCTGCTGATGGACTTCTGGATCTCAGCGGTCGACTTCTCGACGTCCTCGTTGAGCTGCACGAGCCCGATGCCGCCAGCGACAGCAAAGCCGACCGTGAACGCGAGCAGACGCTGGCTGAACGAGCTGCCAGACGACTTGGCTGCCGGCGTGGCCGCAGTAGCAGACGCAGCTTCCGTCGAGAATGCGCGGCGCGCGAGGGTCTTGGTGACAGCGAGGCGGAGCATTCTGGCGGAACTGGTCGTGGTCGTGGTGCTGTAGTGGTGGCGTTGAGCACGTGGGCTTCTCGTTTGCGAATGAAAGACGTGCGGATGCGAGTGATTGACTTTTTCTGATATTTCAGGAAAGCGAGTGGTTGCACTTTCTCGCGCACTGTATGTAAACAACAGTGTTTTGTGCGAAACAAAATTGTGCGTTTTTACTCGCGAAGTATGAGTTTTCATGAAAGTAGGCTTTTCGTGTGAATAACACTATTATTGTATGCTATGATGAGAATCTGATAGCCACAGAAACCTCAAATATCACATTTATCAGCATTGTAAGGTTTCCTACTATACACATCGTATTCGTATGTGGAACTGGAATACGCCAAACAAGCAGTTTCGCTGTTGACAACCAAGACCTCGAAACGACACGACCAGATCACTCAAGCAAGCGAGCAAGCAACCAGCACTTCGAGCTGTAGTGCAGCAAGTCGGTGCATCGTCTTCGCTCGCTCGCTGCTCGCTCCTAGCTGCTCGCGACCTCGAACCACTTGTCAGTCAGCTCGACAAACAGAGCATCGTGCCTCGATCTGTCGATTGCCGCCATGCACTCGTCGAGCAGCGCAATGCTGCATGCGAGTGGCAACAATGGCGCTGACCTCACGCAGCTCCAGCGCGAGTACCGCAAGATGGAGCTCAACCGCAAAGTGTATGCAGACGAGAGCCACCAAGTGATGCGACGGCAGCAAGCAGTGATCGACAAGCTCAAGAAAGACAACGACGACATGAAGAACGAGCTCAGTCTCGCGACGCGGCACATCACGGAGAGCTCTGCGACGCAGCAGGAGCAGCTCGCGAAGCTCCATGACCAAATCGACTCGTACAACCGCAAGAACGTCGCAGAAGCAAAGAAGTTTGAGACACTCGTGCAGCAGATCCAGGTCATGAAGCACAAAGTGCTCCATCAGAAGAAGCACATGGGCGGCGTGAACGCAGCGAAGGAGAACAAGCAGATGGTGAGCAAGCAGATCCGCATCCTCGAGAACCGCCTCGACAAGTCGCTCATCAAGTTCAACGAGGCACTGGCGCAGAACAAAGCGCTGCGTGAAGAGATCGACAACTTGCGCCGCGAGCGCGTGGTCTTTGACACGATCTACCGCAAGCTCGAGAAGGAGCACAACGACAAGAAGAAGCAAATGGCAACGACGATCGAGCTCAGTAACCTCGCGTACGAACAGCGCGACGCTGCGCAGCTCGAGCTCCGGAGTCTCCAAGAAGCGAATCGCATCGAGATTGACGAGCATCGGCGTGCGATCGGCGAGCTCATGGACAAGCTCGAGGAGTCGCGGCGACAAGGCGACGAGTACCTCAAGCGCGGTGGCGGCGGCAGTGGTGGCGGCCACCACGGCAGTCGCTTGGGCGACATGTCGATGGACGAAGAGCTCGAGATGAAGAAGCGCTTGCAGAAAGGCACGTGGGGCGTTGCGAAGGAGAAGGTGCACGTCCAAGTCTCGATCGAGCGCGTGCAGAATTTTGAGGAGGCGTTCCTGAAGATCAAGGCCGCGACGGGCATCGACGACCTCGAGCAGCTCGTGAGCTCGTTCATTAAGAAAGAGGACCAGAACTTCTCGCTCTTCAATTACGTGAACGAGCAGAGCAACGAGATCGAGCGCCTTGAAGAGTGGCTCACGGAGCTCCGCGACGAAGAGAAGAAGTACGGCGACGACAGCGGCGGCGACGTGAGTCAGCACAAGCAATTGCTCAAGGACCTCGAGAGCAAGCTCGTTGCGACCGAGCAGTCGGCGGAGAAGTGCGAGCAAAAGTGCCAGGACGCGCAGAAGATTGTGAACGCCGTGAAGATTGGGATCCAGAGCCTCTTTACAAAGACTGGCTGCAACTCGCAGGCGATGGTCGAGATGCTCGGCGACTCGGTCGTGACCGAGGCCAACATGATGCAGTACCTCGGTGTGATTGAGCAAAAGACGAACGACATCTTGCACCAGTACGCCAGTGTCACGCTCCAGCAGCAACAGCGCGCAAAGAAAGCGAGTCAAGGCACGTCCGACCTGTACGAGCAAGAGGCGCTCTTCATGGCGAACGCTGCAAGCGCAAACGCGGCGTCTGGATCAGCTGCACCGACAACAGGACTGCAGCATCCAGGACTCCAGTCGGTGCTAGGCGTTGGTCCACTCACGCCCATGGGACAGGAGCCACTGCAAATCAACCCGCCAAACCTCGAGGACTACTCGTCCGAAGACGAAGACAGCGGCGACAACGAAGACAACATGCACCCGCTCACGCGCGACGAGCTCAAGGTCCGGACGCTCAAAGGACTGCGTCGTCTTAACCACGGCTCGCACGCGCACAGCAGCAGCGTTGGCAGCACGACATCGAAAGAGGTCAAGCGCACAGGTGGCGCTGGCGGTGGCTTCCAGGCGTCGTCCGTCTCGAAAGCAAAGAAGTAGGCACTTGCTCGTACGTTCACACTACCACTCAGGACTCTCTGTATCACTCACTACGACAGCTCCTCCTGCTTCCTGGCTGCCTACTACACGACCGATGCTTGCTGTCGATGGCACTCGATACATTCACACAGGACAACAGCACCACTCGCTCGCTCGCCTTACTAAACCAGGCAGCGATCCGTCCTATCGGAGATGCTCCGTCTCTTCGCTGTAAAGATAGAGTCGCGAGTAGGGCGTCGTGGGGTGGAGATGCACGGCGCAGAACGGACAGATCGCGCGGCCATTCGGCATGAGGAGCTTCGAGTAGTGCGCTGCGAGCTTGCTACTGATCGCATGGCCACATGGGTTGAGGACGCACTCGGGGATCGCATTGCGCTCGGCGGCAGACTGGAGCTGCGAGTTCTCTTTCAGCAAGAGCTTCACAAGGAAGCCTGGGTGGCGGCAGAGCGGACACACTTGCGACGACGCAATGCGCTCTTCATACCCAAACACGTGACCGCATGCAGGGAAGACGTGCGGGATCTCGATCGGATCCATCGCTTCGTCCGACTCGGCGCGCGTGAACCGCAGTGTGTGGAGCTGCACAGGGCACTGGACGTTCAAGCGCTCGAGCTGCGCGACGACCGACGACTCGGTCAGTCGTCCAGCAACAATCTCGTCGTCACTGAGCGAAAGGCGCTCGCCATTGCGTGGCATCGCTCGGTACTTTGTCTGGAACTGCAGCTGGACGCCACCGAGGTCGATGATCGCGCCGTCTGTGAGGATCGGCGGCACGCCATCAGAGCCGGACACTGGGCGGTTGAATGTCGAGTGGCGCACAACGGCCGAGCTACTGCCACTGCTGCTTGGGATCGTGTGTGATGACGACGCAGCAGCGCCATGGCGACTCGACGACGCAGTGCGGTTCTCGATCGCGTACAAGTTCCCGTTCACTGACACTTCGAACCACTGCTTGTGCTCGGGGAGCCACACACGCACGCCGTTCTTCGTCACGCCGTCGATCGGGACGTCGCTCGAGTCGCTCATGGCGAGCTCTTTGTGGTCCATGCCAGCGAGCGACGACGACGGACTGCTCGCACTTGAGCGAGCGCTGTCTTCGTTCGCATAGCTCGCTTGGTTCGATGCGCGGCGAGCAGTCGGGAGCTGCGCACCGGCGACGCAGCTGTGGTCGAGCGGGAGCTTCTTGAACCACGCGCCGCAGCCAGCGCAGTACTTGAGCGCATGCCCTGCCGTCGTCATCTTGCGCTGGACGTCAAAGCCGCCAGCGTACAGTCGGCTCTCGTACGGCGGCGACCGCGAGCACACGATGCGTGCAGCAAAGCGCGAGATCGTCCCCGAAGCGCCGACGCGCGGTCCTGGGATCACAAAGTCGTTCTGTCGGCACGGTAAGCGGCCGATCTGGAACATGTCGCGCGTTGGATCGAGTGCGTACTCGGTGACACTCGCATGGGCGTCACTGCCGTTCATTGGGACGCACATGAGGAAGGCTGACGAGTCACGAGATGCCGTCGCTGGGCTCGTCGCAGTCGCGCTGCCACTGCTGCGTGTGTCTGTGCTCGCGTCACTGCTGTGACTGGCGTTGTTGGTGTTGGTGTTGGTGTTAGCCACGTGGCTGTGGTCGTGAGTCTCTGCGTCGCGGACGCGCTGCTCGTCGATGAACTGCATCATGCGCTTCGTCACCGCCTGGATGTCTTTCGACCGCGCATGCGATGATGATGAAGACGATGTGGAGCTCTTGCTTGCGCTCTTGGCAGTCGAGCGAAAGTGGTGGAAGCGACTGAGCACGACACCGTTCGCGCGCTTGCGCTTCTGGAGAATGTACTGCGCATTCTGGTCGCCAATGGGCTCCCAGAGCTGCCCGAGCGACTTCTTGCTCGACGAGTAGTTGCCATTCGTAGCAGAGCTGCTGCTGCTGCCAAGACTGCGCGGTGGCGTTGCGCTAGAGCGCGATGTTGATGCTGGCTGCGTCTGTGCTGGTATCTGTGCGACGCTCTGCGTCTCTGGATCGTCGCTACTGTTGTTGTCACTACCGCTGCTGCTGCTCGCAACGCCGAGTCCAAACGACGACTGCGAGCGCGGCAGCGTCTCACTGCGCGGAGGCGCTTGCACAGACGCGACGCGGTAGCTGCTGTAGCCGAGCACGACGAGTCGTCCGTACTCCATTGCGTCCGTGTAGTTCTAGCTGTCAATCCGCGTGAGTCTGTTGTCACACGCTCTCTGCCTCGCGTGCCGCTGCTGCTGCTGGTCGATCGAGGAATGGCTCTGATCGCGCTCCGTGCGCGTCAAGAGCAAGTGAGCGATCGAGTGATCGCGACTGCTGTGCGTCTGCTTGCAGCAGTCGCTCGTTCGTGTCGTGCACGCGCTTCTTCGTGCCTCTGCTGCTTCACACACAGACGTGCTGCTCCTGCAGTCGCTTGCGCTGTGATCGCGATGGCTCTTCCGTGGAATTGGGCGAGTATGTGAAACACACTATAGATCCGCTTAAGTACGAGGACAGTGCAAGTCGGTTTCAGTTGTTCCAAGTGATCCGATCACGACGCCGTACTTGGGCTCCTTGACTTGCTCGAGAAGCTCGTGATGAAGACTGGGGCGCTTGCTCGAGGTCTTCATGCTCACTTCAGCTTTTGTTTCACCACCATCGACATCATCAACACCAACGTCAAGTCTCGGTGGGCAGATCTCGACAGAGTGCGCTGTACGAGAAGATGCGCGAAGCTGTGCATTGTGAACGAGAAGCTGGACGACAACATCCGAGAACGTCGACACTGTACTCGAACGACATCATCACAAGTGCCATGCAATACGTGACCATTCCGCAGTGGGGAGCCACGTCGTCGATACGCCAGCCAAGGCGTCTACTCCTCATTCTCTCTTTCGTTGTGTTGCTTACAACCTCCCGCTCTTGCGTCCTCACGCATCTAAAAGAACACGCCGCCGCTGTAGTCATGCGAACTGTGACTCGTGTGCGCTGGCTGCTGCGTGTCGGCGACCATCTGCGTGAACGCAATCGGGTCGTAGTCCATGGCGTCAATGAGCCGCGAGAAAAACTTGATCACAACGTCCACGAGCAGCTCTTCAGCCTCTGCGAGCCGCCGCTGCGCTACGAGCTGCTGCAAGACCGTGCTGAGTGGCGCCATGCGGTCGCTCGAGGGCGTCGCGCGTAAGTACGTCTGCAGACGCGCAATCTCCGAGAGCTCGTCGGCCGAGTAGACGTAGATGCCGCCGCCAAAATTCTCGACCTCTTGGAGCATCGTCATGCGCTCGTTCTCCGAGATCAGTGGCTCAAACGCAATCGGCTTGCTCGCAACGTACGTCGGCAGCGTCGTGGCGTTCACGAACGCATGTGCATTGCTGTCGTCGTCATCGTTCTCTGTGAGCGAGATGCTCGCGCCGCGCACAGACGACTGCCGCTGCTCTTGGAGCTTCGACAGACTCTCGCGATTCGCTGCCGACTGCCGGAGCATGTACGTCAATTCGGTCGCGTTCTGGCCGCGCGACGACCGCATCGCAGCGCCAGAGAATCGCGAGACAGAGTCGACTGCACCAGGTGGCGACGTGATACTCAAGACGCTGATTGGCAGCGCATCTGGCTGACCGTACGCGACGCGACTGTCCGAGTACCGCTCCGGACCGCTGACACTGCCACGGAAGCTCCCGCGGTCCTCTGTCATCGACGCACTGTACTCGTGCTTGCCGCGACTCGCACTGCTGTTGCTGCGGCCATTGCCAGTATTCGCAGACGACGACGAGTTGCTCTGGATGCCGTAGCCAGACTGCGTCCCAAGTGCGCGGATCCACCGCACCATCTCTTGCTCGGTGTCTGCGCCAAAGTAGTACGTGCGCTGGTCGCGCTGCGGCGGCACGATCTTGAAGTAGTACAGGCACTGGTTCCGCGCATTCATCTCGTGCGGCTCGCACACGTCGACGGTCACGCGCCGCAAGTCGACTGTCCCAAGTGGCGTCGGGTCCGATGCGCCGTGGAAGTACATGATCTTGCCGTCACGTGCGACGAACCACCGCTTCTTCCAGTTCTTCACGAACCCGCCTTGCTTGTAGAGCCAGCCCATGATCGGCGGCGGCGCAGTCTGGAGCTGGGCACTCGACCCAGTCTTTGGCAACTGCTTCTGCGACCCATCGATTGGCAAAGCGTTGCGCGATGGCACGCTCGTGCGCACGCTGCTACTGCGGTTCACGACTGCACTGGCGTCTGCTGTGTCGTCGAGCGGCTCCATCTCGCAGTCGACGTGGAACGTCGATGGGAACCGCGCGCTCGTGCCAATATCGTCAATCTCGTCACGGTGCATACGCAAGAGCAGACTCTGTTGATGATAGAGGCGATAGAGAGGTGACAGTGTCAGTCCTGATCCTCACCTTCATTCGTGATACTCAAGCCTAAGGACGTACGTCTTTGCGGAGAAAGTCCGTGTTGAATGTGAAGTGGAAGATCTGCGAGAAGTGCTTCCCGAGGATTGCAGACGTGCTTGCGTGGAACGCGCGGACGAGGATGTCGCCTTGAAGCACGCAGTTGATCTGGTGTCCCATGCAAGTGTTAGTCCATGAGTTTAGTATCAGCTGATACGATTGTTGATACTTTTGATACTCTTGTACGTACATCAAAGACGATGCAGCCGTCTGGGTCCGGTGTGTACGTCTCAAACTTGGGCTGCTGCCACGAGCTGTTGTAGAGCAAGTCGGCTTTCTCGTGCTGCGATGGCGCAGGAAGCACTTGGAGAAACGGCACAATGCCACCGCGCGGCGGTGCGTCAAAGTCCGGGATGCCGTGGAGCACGACGCGCTTCAGGACCATGCGCTTTGCTGGCAGCAGCGGCGGAATGCGCGTCGGTGTGCGGCCAAGGCGGCGAAGCACTTTGATAAAGTAGTAGATGTACAGCGCTTGACTCGGGAACCGCACGCCTTGACCGCGTGCGTTCCAAAAGTCGCGGATCGACCGGTTTGCGATCTCGCGGATCTCGGTCTCTTTCCGGAGCTTGTAGATGCTGCCGTAGAAGCCTACGAGGAGTAAGTAGCACGAGCACACGACGCCTGTGCGCCCTTTGCCAGCGAGACAGTGCACAACGACGACGTGTTTGCTCGACCGCGCAGTCCACTCGAGCATGTCGTTCATGATATCGAGTAGGATCTGCAGCGGCGGTGGGTGGTGGTCTGGGAACCCGCACTCGGTCACGCGGTTCTCAAACTTGCCATAGTCGTACTTGCTGTGTGTAGACAGAGAGCATGCGAGTGAGTGAGTGCTGACGTCACGTGCGACTCGTAGCAATGGAGAGTGAGAGAACGCACCGTTCGCTGAGGTTGAACACGCGGTACGCCTCTGGATGGTGCGAGTTCAGAAAGTCTGCGACCTAGAGACATCACACAGATACGCACACGCAGCCAGTCTCGTGATGAACAAGCTCATGCGGAACGCTACAGAGTGAGTGTGAGTGTGTGGACAATGGACGGACCTCTGAGATGTTGTTGCGGTACGTCTTCTCGACGCCTGCAGCGGGGTAGCCCATGGCAATAAGGCGCGGTGTGATGTATGTGAGGTCGAGGTCGTAGCCGTCCTGCATGTAGCGCACGCGCGAGCCGGACACGGCGGCACGCAGCGCTTTCATCGTGCTTGTGTTCTTGCTCTAGCGCGTGCGAGTGTGTGTCTGTGACTGACTGTGAGGTTGGTATGTGATGTTGCAATGTCTGCGCCTGTGTGGGTGCGCAGTCGTGTGCTCTGGCACGCGAATGAGCAGATGTGCAGAGTGCGTCGAGTGGTCTGATCGACTTGGTGTCGTCGCTGCACGCAGCAGGTGTGGCCAGCGCGCGCAGGCGTTCCTCGTTCACTTCTGCTGCTCTGCTGCTCTGCGATGTCGATTAACTGTGGCGTCGAGCAATGCTGAGCGATGGGTGGATACACAGCACAGCGCGAGTACTGACCAGTCGACTTTCCATTACCTGCTACAATAAATGTGATTTGTTGCTGCAGGTAGTATGTAAGTTGATATACTTTAGCCTGTTTTACTCTATACCCTCTGAGCAATTATCTAGGTCAGGCAAGCAGTACTTGCGCTGTACTATGCTTTGTTCTGAGCGCAACGGTTGCTCTAGCAGCTTGCGGATAACCCCTACAGCAACAAAATATCAAACATACAAAGAACAAGAGGTACGCACCTGATACGAAGCGCTTGAGCAACACGTTCTGAACCCAGCAAAGCGTGTCCATCCCGCTCTGCTGCACCATAAACGAGCACTCAAGCAACGCAACGTGATATCACAGATCACTCCAGTGTGCCAATTGACCTGGGCAGCATAATACGTTTGCGCCTGACTGCATTTGACGTCGATGCAAGTCGTGTGAACACACCTCGTCAACGTGATGCATTTGCAAAATCCAGCAAGTGCGGGAAATCAGCAGAACGCAACGTCAGCGAGCAACGGCGCTCAAAAGTAAAGCAAGCTAACGTGCTGTTTCACTTGGTTTGATGTCGACAATAGCGCTCGAACACACGTTGTTGTGTTCGAGTCCTAGGATCAATTTGGTCCTGTTTTAGAGTTTGCACGATCGCGAAATTCGGGTATCTGATCATTTTTTTGTGTACACAACATTATTGTAGCCATACAGCGCCTTATGTTATGTGGCAGACCTCAAAGATTCAACCGTCGCGTCGCTTGACCAGAAGTGAGTGACCTGCACCAGTTGAAGATACACTGCGGATCGCGCACACGAAGCGTCTCGATCTCATGCGCTCGCTCGTGCTCGCTGCTTTAGCGTTGCTGCTCTGTGCACGCGAGTGCACAGGTGCGTTCCGCGTAATTGCTCCTGCGCTTGAAAACGACGATCCACTGCGCGGCTCAGGCACATATGGCATTGCGCACACACTCCCGCTCGTCAGCCACGCTGCGGCAAGCGCTGGGTCTCGCTGCACCACTTGTGCTGCCGCCGCTGACGGACCGCAAGGCGTGTAGTGTGCTGAACCACACTGCGCTTGATCAAGCGCTTGTGCAGAGCGGACTCTCAACAGCTCGCATCGTTCCAACGGCTGCTGCTGCTACATCTGATGATGACATTCGCAACAGCAGCAGTCACATCGGTGATGGTGGAGTCGAGCGTGCGTTTGTGCTCCTCGTCAAGCAAGGCGAGTGTCCTGTGGCAGCAAAAGTGCGTCACGCACAGCAGATCGGCGCAGCAGGAGTCGTGCTCTTTAACGCTGAAGCGACCGACGACGACACGCCACTCTTGACAGTAGCAGACGACTCTGTCGATGACGCAAGTGACGACATCCGAACCCCGACGATCGTGATCCACCGACACGATGCACTGCGTCTCATGGAGCTCATGCGCACAACACCAACGACAGTCGTGCAGCTCAGCTGGAACGAGCCACGAACAGTCGACAAGCCTGTGGAGGTTGCGCTCTGGTTCACGTCACGCAGCGCACCAGCAGTGCACTCGTTCATCGAAGCACTTGGGACGATCGTGCGCGCGTTTGACGACAAAGACACTGAGACGCAGCTCCATGTGCACTTTCGACCGCACTACGACGTCTACGAAGGCAGCTACTGGGGCTGTGCTACACCATCGGCATCAGCTAACGCGACAAGTGACGTCCTGGATGAGCAAGCGTCGTCAGTTGGCTGCGACAAGCTCTGCATCTACGGCCGCAAGTTTTGCACGTACGACCCTGAGTGGGACGAAGACGCTGGCTTGGACGGCAAAGACGTGCTCGATGAAGACGTCCGACAGCTCTGCATCGCGCAGTACGCAGTCGAGACGAGCAACAGCAGCGCACTGTTCTGGGACTACGTCGCAGCGTTCAACCGCAAGTGCAGCGCTGCAGCCGCGACACCAGCGAACGGATTCAACGCCGCGTGCTCGCGTCAAGTGCTTGCGTCGCTCAGCATCCCAGTGGACGCGATCGACGCGTGTGTGAATGAGCAAGGCGAGTCGCTGCTGGCCACTCAAGTCGCTGCAAAGCGCATGTCTAGTGTCGTGTCTGTGCCGCAGCTCACGATCGACAACGAGCAACTCCATACCGACTCGCTCGCGTGCGCTGAGCCGATCTCACTCGCAAGCTGCGCACCACTGCGCATGCTCTGCAGCGAGCTGGAGCACAGTGTTGCTCCTGCTGCGATGCCACGTGCGTGCTCGCCAGTGTTCTGGGACGCGATGTGCCCACTACCACTCGAGCGCGATGATTGTAGCGAGTGCACGTTGCGCTCGGACCCGAAGCTCTGGAACCACAAGTGTGCAGGCTGCGATGGCGTGCCACACAGTGGAAAAGACCTTGACGAGTGCGGCGTGTGCGGCGGCACGGGATCGTTTGACGTCTGCGGACGGTGCCTTTCACACGACGACCCGACGCGCAACAAGAGCTGCGTCGACTGCAAAGGTGTGCCAAACGGCGCGTCCAAGCGCGATCCGTGCGGTGTCTGTGATGGTCGCGGGTCGTTTGACGCCTGTGGACTCTGTCTCGATGCCCACGACCCGAGACGCCAGATTGTGCAGTGCCATGTAGTTGAAGACCCCGACGCAGTGAAAGGCAAAGTCGAGATCGCAGGCATCCACGCGAGAGAGTTCCGTGGCGCACTGCTCGTGGGCTTCCAGCGCGCGATTGGCGCTGCAGCGCACGTGAGTGCTACTGAGGTGCTATTGAAGAGCGTCGTCGATGCTCCGACGTGCTCTTACAGCAGTGCGAGCAGCAACGGATGTGTCGAAGTCTTCTTCTTTGTACCGTGTGACGACGATGCGTGCCGCACATTGACGACAGCGCGGCTGCAAGACCCGAGCGCGTCGCTCACAGTCGCGATGAAAATGCGCGCGTACGTGGACGAAGTCGCGTTTGGTCTCGACGAAGTTGCGAGCATTGAGCACGTGCGAGTGCACTCGGTCTCGAGTTTGTCAGCGCAAAGTAGCGATGCGGCTGTGAGTGCGATACAAGCAGCAAGTGACGCCATTGTTGGTGAAGTGACCAGCAGCAGTGGCAACTCGTCGACAGCAGGTGTTGTGCTCGGTGCGCTCTGCTTCGTGACGCTCGTCGCAGGTTTCGTTGCGCTCAGAGCGCGCGACAACCGCATCCGACGCGAGTTCCAGCAGATGTTTGCTGCGTACACGCCGCTCACGTCGCTAGACCACGAAGACGACCACAGTGCGAGCTTTCCAGGCGTGTAAGTCGTCAGCAGTGAAGATGAGAGGCGTGGATCTAGGATATGGTGTTGACAATGCAAACGACAAAGAGGGTTGAGTGAGAAGCAACAGGACACCAGGGCAGGACATGAAGCAGGCGCTTCGCGTGAAAGAGACTTGTGTAGTGTCCTAAGATAGGATTTGAGGAATCCATCTATCTGACATTTACAAATATCGGATATATTTGTAAGTGTATGAAAATCAAAAATATATTACTGAACACAGTGTATTATCTAACATCCTTAACAAAATGTCCAGAAATACATTTTGTACAACATAAGATCGAAGACGTGTTTGTACAAAAGTTACTTCTATTTTATATAAAGTGCGCGATAAAAGTCTTGGAAAAAACTATTTTGTTGGCTGTACCGTCAATTTTGCTCGTAGAAGCTAAAAACATATCAAAAACGATAGAGCGTTCTGCGACGATTGCGGTGATACAATCCGATCACCGAAATTC
>JAASFL010000501.1:0-18048 GCA_023333735.1 Globisporangium takayamanum
CTTCGTCAGGCGCCAGGCTTTGCTGTCCACAGCGACGATGTTGGTTGTGCGATGCATTGATGACCAAGGATGGCGTCCACACTCCAGACCAGATCCTCAGGCACGTTGGTGAGATCGCACAAGTAGCGTGGCAAGCGATCGTAGACAGTCTGTCCAACCACCAAGCAGTCGATGCGGCATCAATCACAATGCTCAGCGACGTGAAGCCCGCGGTGCTCGAGCACTTTGCGACGCTGATCCCAAAGCAAGACGCGCATCTGTACGACGAGCTGCACTTGCTGTATACGCAAGTCGCACGCCACGAGAAACGGGCAGCGCGCATGGCAGAGCAGATGCAGGATCTGATGTGTAAAGCAGAAGAGCTTCAAGAGCAACTCGAGCGCTCGGAAGCACAAGTGCAGCTCCTCCGCGCTTATGGATCTTGCAAAGCGCAAGCGCTGACGTCCGTAGACGCTGCTTGTGAGACTGACACCAATGCAACACGACCGGAAGCGCAAAGTCTCGACATGATCCGCAACCTCGAGCAGCGTCTCAACGAGCGAGATGGCTACATCCAGCAACTACTGCAGATGATCGAAACGCAAGCAGAGGTGATTGCAGCACATCCACGTCCTGTAGCGCACGATGGCGATGGCGACTACAGTGTCTATCGAGACCCTGACGCGATGGATTGCCTCGATGAGTACGACGAGTTTGAAGCAGACGACAGCGACCCCGACCCAAATGTCTTCGAGGACGCACTCCAACCTCGTTGTAGCCGCTCTGGAGCTCGCCATCCATCGACAAGGTGTAGTGATGACCATCTCGTCAGTTGCGCAACGAATGACGCTGCGACGCAATGTGACAACGACATGAGCCACGAGCGCGCAACTTCGAGTGAGGCGATCGCTGTTCTACAAGCGCAGCTAGCCATGTACGTGCGGTACTCAAAGCGGAAGCAGGAACGAGATGAAGCGACGAGTGGATGCAACCTCGGACGCGAGTATGAGAGAGCTGTGTGAGTACTGGAGTAGGAACTAGTGATACAGTGTCTTCACTCGCTACGTGCTCTTGAGCTTGGCTCAACTGCTCTTTGGGGTCTTGTTCCCTTTTGTCTTCTTCTTCCCACCGCCGCCACTGCCGCCCTTTGTCTTTGTCCGCTTCTTCTTCTTCTTCACCAGGCGCTTCTTCAGTCGCACATCGACGAGCGGGTTTGGAAGAAGCCGTGAGCCTGCGAACGGGAGGTTCTGCACGCACTCGAGCACGGGTCGGTCCTCGGGCACGAGCAGTCCGCGTTCAAACGCCGCGTCTGAGAACGAGAGGTTGTTCTGTTCAAAGAGGAGTCGGATCTTCTCGAGCTCAAAGAGCTGGCGCTGACGCAAGTCGCTCGGATGCGCGCTTGCAAGAGCCTGTAACGTGCCGGGGAGTGCAGAAGTGGACCTAGCAGTCGCGCTCTTTGCGCTTGAAGCAGTGGACTCGAGCGACCGAGTCGGCGCTGGCGCAGCTGACGATACGCGCTTGATAGGGTGGCTCGGTGCAGAGTTTGCACTACTGGGTGGGAGCTTTGCCGTCGACGCCTTCAGTGACCATCGTTGGGGCGCGTTTTGTCAGAGACAAGTGAAGAGTAGCGAGATAGACTGATACCGTAGCGAGGGCAAGCATCACGACACTCAAAGTCCATTGACGTACCCGCTTGGGCATTGCCTCGGGTTTCTCAGGCGCTGGCACGCCCACGACTCGCCGCGCTTCGGCTGCGTCGTAGAGATGTCGGAACTCCGGATCTGCAGGCTGAGCTTGCGGTGGAATCGTTCCGCGAGGATACATCTGCGCGCAACGATGTCCATCCACACACGAGCGCAGTGTTAGCTCCAGTAATGGCTGACATCCAGCCCAGTAGTCTGGCAAACCGCGACAACTGTGCATCGCGTACTCGGAGCTTGCTGATCGCGTTCAGTCCAGAGAGCGCGCTAGGTGCATGTGCATCGGGGCGTCGGTCTGTGAAGTACGGGATGTGGTACGGCTCGAGCTTCATGCGTTGCTCTCTCGACGCGAGCTTCGATCCGACTTCGGATGCAGGCTCCGCGTCTTTCCCTCGCTTGCGAGTGGTCGGCGACGTCTCGTCAACAGTGTTGTTGTCATCATCGTCGCTGTCACTAAAGCCCGAGCTCCCTGACGATGAGTTCGAGTCGCATCGCGTGCGTGCAGTTGGCGTCTCAAGCGTCTGCTTCCCAGAACCAGACGTCGATGGCGTCGATGCTGGCACTGGCGTCGCAGACCCTCGATCGCGCCAGCTCGGAGTCGACAGTGACGACGAGGACGACGACTGGTTGCTATGTCGACTCGGCGGCGTGTAGTTCGATGGGAGCTCGTTCCGAAAGTGCATGCCACTGCCGCCTCGCTTCATATCTTGCTTCTTCGTGCTCTTGAGCACGAGGACTGGCGCTTGACTTGCGCTAGCGCTGCTTTGAAGCGTCTCGTCCGCCGAGCTTGAGTGCTCAAGTCTCGTGCCAGTTGCAGTCACTGGGTCACTGACTCCTGTTGGCGTGCGAGGTCCCTCAGCCGCAGTGAGCGGTCGACTCTGGTGGTGGTGACCCGAGTGCTTTCGGCCAGTTGCGTGCGCTTGGCTATCGACGTGAGGGCGATGCGTGCGCTCGAGCCCTGCAACGAGCTTGGTCGACTCGCGCTTGCGCAAGTACTCGGACTCGTCGCGACTCCGATCGATCGACCACTTGGCGACGCGCTGGTGCACTTCGTCTTGCTTGCGCCGCGTGATCGCCTCGTCGTGTCGCCGCTCGAGCCAGAGGAGGTTCATCTCGCGCTGCACGAGTCCCCACCACGTCTTGTGTAAGCACGCGCATGTGTAGCAGATGCAGTGAGCGAGGAAATGAATCGATCGCAACGTACCTCTGCATCCGTCTCGGGATGGTACAGTCGGAACGTTGCGTTCACGCGTCGCTGCTGCTCAAGCACCTCGTAGTCTTCGGGCTTGGGCATGCTGTGGTCGTGCACGCTCGTATCTTCAACAGGTGCTGGGACCTAGGACAGCGCAGTCGGAGCGACAACGGCTTGAGTCAGTCGACTCAAGCTACGCTGTCTAGCTCATTGCGAGAGGCACGTGCTCGCACCTCGTCCACGACGTCAGCATCGCGCGACTTGAGCTCTGCGATCCGGCGAATGTGTGACGCACGGAGGTCAGGCATCTTGTACTTCTGTTGCATCACACGACATGCGTGAGAAGCGAGTTGTACATCACCACCAATCGGAGGCGTCCTAGGTGCATTGACAGACCTCGAGAGTGACTGCATTGGCACTCGACGATGCGCAGGCTCCAGCGTCGGTCGAACGAAACAGCGCTGCGCTACTCGGACTGTCGCTGAGTGTAATCGACGCCGCGCACACTTGCTTCTTTGGGGACTGCGCACATGAAGATGCACGCGTTAGAACGTCAGCAGTGCTCCACAAGCCATCTCATGGCTACATCGTTGGCTTGGCGGCTGAGCGGTCGCACCATCTTGGGAGGCCGGATCGGCGTTGACGCAGACACTGCGACGTGCTGCCATCTCATGCACACGCGTCCATGTGAGCACAAGAGCAGAGCGTGACACATCAAACTAAGCGGCACAAGCATTGCTCGACGCACCCGAGCTCGCGTTGCGGTCTCTTCGAACCACCGCAGGACTTTCGTGACGCAGGCTTCTTGGATGTGCGCGAGCTGGACACACACAAACAGACACAAGTGTCAAGGTCGGTGGTGGTACACGTGCCAGTACTACAAGCGAAGCAGCGACGACTCTCTACCTTGACGCTTCTGCACTCTGCGAGCAAGCTCCGGAGCGCAAAGTACTGCACCACAGTGCGCTTGTGCGCTTCGTCCTTTTCGTACCCCGTCGGCTCGTGCATACTGAGGAACTTGACCAGTCGACTGAACGAGACGTCCTGCTCGCGCGTGATCCGGAGCTCGTCTCGCGTCGGTGCGTCCTCTTGCGATAGCGCGAGGTTGGCGCCGTCGCTCAGGATCTCTGTCGATCATTGGCAGCACGTGAGACGCAGTGTCACTACGAGACACGAGCGTAAGCAAAGATGGTGGCGTACCCGCGACACTCAAGCGCTGCAACGCTGGCGCCATCAAGCGCTGCGAGAACACGGATCTAGAGGTAGAGCGAATGGGACGTCACGATCACATCCATCCATCTGTCTATCGCATTACTCACATGGATCACAAGTGGTGCGTACATAAGTCGATCGATCTTTTCATCTGCAGGCACAGCTGCCATGGTTGCTGGCCTTGCGCTTGTGCGAGTGTGATAGCAACTCGCTCACCAGCACACGCACGTCTGCTGCGATCGCTCTCGCGTCCTCGTTCTCGGGTGTTCCGACGCACACACACGTTCAGCTCGAGCAAGCGCCGTCACTCGGACGTACAAAGTTAGCGAACGTGCGTCTATTGTGAGCCTTGATTGACAGACATGTGACGCCTTGACCGAGGTCAAAGCAAAGATGACGCGCTAGCCATCAGCTCAGTAGATCAGCAGCACATCGACTGCCTTGGACATGCACAGTCAACTCGCTTCGGGCTTCGTGAGCAAGCGACTCGAACTCGAGCGCCGTACGTGCGACTGCGACTCAGAGGCGTGAGGTGTGAAGACGTCGATGATCCCAAACTCGTCCTCTGGTGCAAATCCGTGGTGGCTCTCGTGCCCACTTGCACTGGAGGACAACATGCTCTTTAAGCTATGCGTCTGTGCGACAGTGGCGCCTTTTGGGTCGCTACCGAGCATCCGGCTGCTCGGACGCTTCTGCTGCGTAAAGTCAGTCATGCGTCGGTGGCTCCCAGACGCAGCCGCACCGACGAGCGTGCGTGGATGACGGAAGAGCGGAAGGCGACCGTCGTCAAACGCCTGGATCAAGCGGCGGATGCACTCGTTCTTCGCGACTTGGTACGGCGTCTTTCCGCGGTGGTTCTTCGTCCGCACCGTCTTCAAGATCAAGTCGAGCGTGCTTTGCTCGGCGCACGGCACGTGTGCTTCCAGCAATGTGTGAACAGCTTCGTAGTGGCTCCGTCGCGCAGCCCTAGACGCGCCAGTGTGAGGATACAAGCGATGGGACAAGAGAGCACGAGCAGTGCCTCACGCGAGCTGCACTGACGCTGAAGCGCGTACCAGTGAAGCGGCGTGTCGCCTGCGCTGTCGACAATGTCGTGCTTGAGCCCGTGGTCGAGCAAGATGCGGATCTACAGCGTAGCAGTCGCTCGCAGCAGCACAACGGCAATGAGTGACGGACGAGCTGTAGCTCTCACGCACGCACACACACGCACCACTTGCTCGTGTCCGCGCCGAGCAGCGTCGTGTAAGAGCGAGAACTTATTGCAGTAGCTGTCGACGCCCTGGACATTTGCGCCTTCGTCGATCAAGAACGCCACGAGATGCTGCACGAACACACACACGGACGGTCGTGTGAGCTCACCGATGTCCAAGGCGACAAAGAGACAGAGCGCAACGAGCATACACAGACACACCTCGCGCCCCCACCAACATGCGATCTGGAGCAGCGTCTCGCCATAGTCTGAGCGCGCCGTGCGCAGTACAAAGTCGTAGCCAAAGCGCCGCGCCTTTTGCATCTCAGCAAACACCATCGTCCGGACGATCTCGACTGACAGTCCTTCTTTCACAGCCTCCCAGATCGAGAGCTTCACTGTCGCGCGGCGATGGTGCTCGCGTCGGTGCAGTCGCTCCACGAGCTCCATCTTGCGCGTCGTCGCATCACGCAGAGCGTTCTCAGCTGCGACAGCTTGGAGCGTATCGTCCTGCCGCTTCTCGAGTCCTTTGCTCCAGCTCGCGCGGCACTGCGCGAGGAACTGCGCGTACTCGGTAGCTTGGTCCACGCGCTTGCGCTGTCGAAGCTCAATCTGCGCGCTCTCGTCGTCTTCAGTCGCCATCTGCGCACTCTCTC
Organism: Globisporangium takayamanum; assembly: GCA_023333735.1. Classification (NCBI taxonomy): domain Eukaryota; phylum Oomycota; class Peronosporomycetes; order Pythiales; family Pythiaceae; genus Globisporangium; species Globisporangium takayamanum. The sequence continues at coordinate 5,929 of JAASFL010000501.1, forward strand.
GCTTCTCGGCTTGCGCCATCCGAACGACGTAAAGTAAGTGGATCTTGTGCGCCAAGCGCTGGTCCATCTCGCGAACGCGCTCGAGCGCTGCGACGACGTCGACGTGCCACGCTTCGTACTGCTTGCTAGCCGCAGTCGTCGTGCCAGTGGTGAAGTCAGTCAAGCCCATAGCACGACGCAGTGCGCTCTCGACATGCGCTACGATCTCGTGCAAGTCGTCGAGCGGCAAGACCTTTGCGATGCGCGGATCAGCGAGCGCACTGAGTTCGTGCTGTCGCCAGCGCTCGAGCGTCGCGCGCGCGTCGTTGATGCGCTGGACGTCGAGCTCGACAAAGTAGCTGTTCATGAGCACGATGCTGCGCAGGAGTGCGAGGCACTCGCTACGCATCTCTGCCATCGCGTCGTGGAGCGCCTTGGCGTGTGTAGTGCGATCGCCTGCGAGCTCAATGGTCTGGACGTGCTCAGCACGGTGCGGAAGTCCGAGGATCCGGTCGCGGATTGCGTCGAACGAGCTCGTCCAGGACACGAGGAGTTCGCGCAAGTGCGGAAACAGCTCGTGTTCGCTCGGAGACTGGAGCTCGCGCGTGTTGATCTCACGCTCGATCTCGCCCAGTGCGCGCATGAGGTCACTGACTTTGCCACTGATCGCATTCGGGTCAGTGAGGTCGCGGAGGTGACTGCGCTTGCGCTCGACGACTTTGCCGGCCGAGTGCTGTCGGAACGCGCACTGAATCGACAGCGCTGCAGCCGTCTCTTCCTGCAGTTGATCGCTCCACGATGGCTCGATACTAGCAACAGGAACAGCCGTAGGACTAGCCAAGGGTTCTGGACCTTCAGACAAGCGAGCTGCGTCTACGCTCTCGTCAGGACGTGCTTCGCTGTCATCGGTTGAGAGTGTGGCATCTTGCTCTTGCTCGTCGCCAACAACGTCCTGTGCAGCTCGATCATCCATGTCGTCATTGTCGACATCGTCACGACCATCAGCGGCTGCTGCTGCATCGGCGCTAACGATGCCCATGGTCTGATCTCGTGCTCGCTTCGATCGGTAGACGCTCTGGATCTTCACGGCGCCGTTCGTCTTGGGGTCGTCCACGCCGTCGACAAAGTCGCGCGGCTGCTCCCACTGCGACTGCCCAATCACTGCGTTGTAGAAGTAGAACTTCTGCGAGCTCGGATCGAATTGCTTGATCCACTGACCGCGACTCGCATGCGCTTGCTTGCGCACTGCACAGCCTCGATAGAGGGTCTGGATCTTGACAGTCGCAGCATTGCGGCAGTCTGTGGTTGCCTCACTTTGGAGCAAGCTGTCTGCATCGATGGCAGCATCTATCAGCTGCTGTGTATCATCGCTGTCAGCACCAGCAGCAATACGATGACTAGCGTGTTCTTCGAGGTCGTCGCATGCATTAGACGCAGCTTCACCAGCATCATTTGCCATCGTGTCGATCGTCAAGAGCTGTGCCGTTTCGAGGCAACACTCGACTTGTTTAGGAAATACCTAAAACAGGGTCATCGCACTTGCAAAGCACTCCTTTTTTTCACTATCATGTTTGATGCATTGATTATTAGAGTTTTTACAGTTTTTACAGTTTTTACACACAGTGTATGTTTGTATGCCAGCACTCTGAGCGCTCGGCGACTCTTGGTGTTTGTATGGCGCTGCGACGCACTGGACGTTTGTATGCGAGCGTCTGAGAGCCAACGAGCCATTCATTTCCGTCGCGCAGGCGCAAACCTCGCCATTTTCCTGGTTTGGTTCATTCGCATTCGCCTGTCACCAAGTCAAAATGGTGCGTGTATATGCGCGTGTGTGGATGGATGTGCGTGTGTGGTGGTGGGATGGCGCGGTGCGACAGCGAAAGCAAGCGAGTATGGCGAGACGCGAGCGAGCAAATGTCGAGCAAGCAACCGACAGCAAGACAGCAAAACAGCGCGACAGACACTGCGAGCACGCTGTGAATGAACAGATCGATCGAGCACCGGCGACAAACAGCGCACAGCTTCACGCAGCAGCAGCTCCAGACAGACAGATGCAACGCACTCGCAGCGTATGAGGCAGCAACACATGAGCGCTTGCGTCACGCAATCGTTGCGTGCACAGACCGCTCGACTCCAGCAAACAGGCACATACAGAACTGCTCGAACGTGTCCACTCGCCAACAAACAGCACCAGCATTCTAGAGACTCGACTGCTGCTCGCTCGACTGCTCTTTACCGCATCCTGCCAGCAAGCACCGCGCTGCGCCCGCCCACTCACCATCACTGGCACAACCACCGTCTATCAGACAAGGATCGACTGACGCTCTTACTGCTCTCTCACTTGCTACCGCCAGCCGTCCCGCTTCTCCAAGAACCGCAAGAAACGTGGTCACGTCAGCGCCGGTCACGGTCGTATTGGCAAGCACCGCAAGCACCCTGGTGGTCGCGGTAACGCCGGTGGCCAGCACCACCACCGCATCCTCTTTGACAAGTTCCACCCGGGTTACTTCGGTAAGGTCGGTATGCGCCACTTCCACCTGCTGCGCAACCGCACGCATTGCCCAACGGTGAACGTCGAGCGCCTCTGGACGCTCGTGTCGGAGAAGACCAAGGAGCAGGCGCAGTCCAACAAGGACGGCAAGGCCCCGGTCATTGACGTGACCAAGGCTGGCTACTTCAAGGTGCTCGGCAAGGGCCGTCTGCCGGAGATCCCGCTCATCGTGAAGGCCAAGTTCTTCTCGGAGGAGGCGGAGAAGAAGATCAAGGCGGCCGGTGGCGCGTGCCTCCTCACCGCGTAAGCGCAGGACCACGATGACGACGACGTTGACGACGCCGACCAGTTCGGTCGGGTGGTGCGAAGTCCTACTGGAGAATACAAACTCGGTTGACGATTCACTCTCTCTCATAGTGCTCTTCTGCCGAGTTGTTACGTGTTGCAGTGGTGTTGCCATGTCAGTCTGATGAGTTGGTACGAGTCGTGACATGTTGATATGTTCATCGGAGTCGCCCATGAAGATGCCGAGCTCTATTCGCTCCAGAGCAGCTCAATCAATTGCTCGACGTCGCTCTTGTCGTGTAGCAAGAGCGCTGTTGCGCGCTCTGTCAAGTCGCGGACAAACAGACTCGAGCTGAATGCGTACTGTGCGTTATGCTGCTTTGCGCACGTCACGCGAATCACGACACCATCGCGCATGCTCGCGAAACTCAAGAGCTCGTCGACTGGGAGCGTCTTGTCTTGGTCATCGTCGCGCTCGAGCAGCATCTCTGCAGCGTCCTGTGCGCTTGTACCCGTCGCGTGGACAAGATCCATGCATTGGATGTCGCAAGCAAGCGTCTGCTCAAGCGCTACAAGTGGGTCTGCTTGCGGTGTCTTCGGGTCGCTATCAACATCATCGTCGTTGTTGCTGTCGCTGGTGCTTTGTCTTGGTAAGCGCAGCAGGAGCAGCTGTAGTTGACAGTACCAGCGCGTAAGTGGACTCAGCTCATGTGATGTCGCCAACTGCGCTTCGAGGAAGCCTGCGCAAAGCAGGTTGACAGCAGGCATGAGCATCAGTGGTTTTGAACGACAGCGTATCTTCAAGACGTGTACACGTACCTTGTCGCCGGGTGACTGCTTGGACAAGCGCTAGCTCTTGTGCGTGCAAGTGACTTGCTCGAGGAGTATGTGCTTGTTGTCTGGTGTGTCCACCAGTACGCGAGCGCAGCATACAGCACATACAGCACATGTCAGTCAGCCGAGCATACACGCTATCAAGTCGCCGATTGCCGCTTGAACACACCTGCTTGCATCGATGTCGCGAGTCTGTAACAGCCACTGCATACGATCACGCTCACGCTTAGTGCGCCACTCACTTTGACGCTGCTGTCTGCGTGCTGCAACGAGCTGTCGCGCGCACTCGAGCTCACCGTCGTCGCGCGCAGTCATGTTGCCACTTGCGATGGCTGGTGTTGCGTTTAGTCAGTCTCTCCCTTTATTTTCTCACTATAGCTTTGTTGTCTGACAGCCAAACTTGCAAAACAGCAATAACATCGACAGCAATGCGTGCACGTGTGTTGCGCAGCAGCTGTGTGCGTGCAGCGCGCTGGCGAGCGACACCTCAACTCGCAGTCACTGCTCGCTGGCAGTCATCGCATGTTGTTGCTGCTGCTGTTGACGTCCCAGCGTGCACAGAATCGAGTGCCTCACTATCAACGGTACAGGAATGTGCGTCTTCCTCCACCAGCACTACAGAACTGACGACTGAGCAATGCGATCACTATGCGTATGTACAGCGCACGAACCATGCTGGTAGTACGCTGCTGCAGTCGATCGCGCGAGACGCTGCAGCACTGCAGGTACGTTCGCTCGTAGATCCATCTGCATTCGTGCACACCAGTCAGTCACACTCACACGCATCTACGCTCGCCTGCTCTGTGGTATGATGCGAACAGACTTTCCACTTGACGCTCGCGACGAATCCGACTGTGTTAGCAGCGTATGAAGACGGCGCGCAGTGCATTGCGGACTGTCACGCGCGCGGCGGCATCGTGTACGCCACAGGCATTGGCAAGTCTGGCATCGTCGCTCAGCGCCTCGCATCGACACTCTCGTCGATCTCTGTGCGCGCTCGTGTACGTAGCTGCTTCTATACGTGTCTTAATGTGCCGTTACGCGTGCTAACCTGTGTACATGCGTAGTGGATCCATGGCAGTGAGTGGACGCATGGCGAGCTGGGGAACCTCCGCAGTGGTGACACGGTGCTGCTGCTGTCGCACAGTGGAAAGACGTCGGAGCTCCTCGCGCTTCCGCAGCGCTTTCAAGCACTCGGCTGTCGTGTCGTCACGCTCACTAGCTCTGCCGACGCGCCACTGAGTCAGCAGAGTGACGTGGTGCGTCTTGGACGTGTACTTGACTGACCAGTCGAGTGTGAGTGTCCACCTGTGAGCTAACGTCCTGACTGTGTGGATGCTCTTTGCTAGACACTTGTAGCGCCTGCAGCAGACGAACCGCACTGCCCAGTGCCGTCGCGCAGCATTGTCGTGCAGGTACGACCGACCCACCGACGCACTCGACGATCACCAGCCTCTCTCAATTGGTGCTCTGGCGCTTCCTAACGCTTTGTTATGAACGATCTACGTAGGAGGCAGCGTGCAATGCGCTCGTGGAGCTCCTTGTGGACATCCTTGACGCGCGCGCTGCGTGCTTTCGCCGCAATCACCCAGGCGGTGCAATCGGCAGCAGTAGCTTCTCGAATAGCAACTCGCCTACAGAATTCTAATTCGACACACGAAACGGCTAGCTACCTTGTCTTCATTTCGCCTTGCACATGCGCGTCTTGGTGTCTCTGTGTCTATCTCCTTCGATCGCAATCAACCTCTGCGCACATGGCTGCGTATCCAGACGCCAACAGCGCTGGCAGTCGACTCCACGCAGATCCACCGCGTCGACTCACGCAGCAGAACACGTACGATCTCTCAGTTCCTGCTACCGAGTGATCCGAGCGCCAGTCGCGTCGCCAAAGGCACATCGAGTGTCTGGACAAAGCACTTTCAGAGCCAGCAGCAGCAGCCTGTGCGACCGCAAACTGCTCGTCGCGTCGACACCAGCGTCAGTGCTGCTACAAACGCAGGACTCGTCAGCCGGCTGCCGACATCGCCGCGTCTGAGCACTTCGACAGCTTCAACGTATCAATCGAACCAGCAGCACTCGCAGCAGATCGTCTCGGCTTCACAGCCATCGACACTACGATGCAAGAGCGCTAGTGCTACAAGGGCGTCACTATCGCTGCATCGCCATGGACTGCCCATTGCAGCTGATGCACTGTGTGAGCGACCAGCAGCAGTAACTGGGCTCCAGCGTTCGCTCCAGGACACGAGCTCATTGTCACCTAGAGCAAACAGCGTCACCAGTACACTGCGAAGCCCGCGCACGCCGCTCACATTGCCGTATCATGCTCACACAGTGAACATAGCAAGTGGTCACACAGACAATGTCAGCTTGCCGCCTCGCACAGACGAGCCGGCTGCGATCACACTTGAGATCAACCCGCAGTCGCGTGAGCACGTCGAGGTGAACGCCTGCATGCTCGCGTACATGCATCGCGTGAACGTCGATGAGCTGCAACAGCTGCGGGAGCACGCACAGCAAGCGATCGAGCGCGTCAAAGTGCAGAAGTTCGTCGCGCAGTCTGGGATCGTGCACGACGGCAGCGAGTTTGAGACCGCGAAGCGCAAGACGTCGTTCCTCCTGCGTCACTTCTTTGCACTTGACGACAGGTGCGTGCATCGCGTGTCCATCTTGCTTGGACATTGCGAGAGCGATAGAGCGGCTGATGTTCCTTTGGCTCTCTCGCTCTCTCTTCGGTTGTGGCGCTCAGCAACTCGTCGCCGCAGCAAGAGCGACTGCTCTACGACATTGTCGACGACTGGCAGTGCACTGACAGCTCGTCAGAAGAAGAGATTGCGAACGTCTGGACGTCTGTCACGCACCACATTGAACAGTCCTGTACGCTCACCACTGCGCATGCCTGCTCCTTTTCTCAGCCTCGTGCGTGCGCTCATGTCACTGCTTACACAGTGTGGCCTGCGCGCATTCGTCTCTGTGTTTCACCAGACGTCCTTCGCCGCAAGCTCGTGCCAGTTGCAGATCCGGACAAGATCTCAGTGCGCATTGCACTCGACTGTCTCCAGAAGCTCGCACTGCGGCTTCCAGCGTACCAGCGCGTGCTGAACGTCGCATTGAGCATCATCGAGTCGGGACTGTTTGTCAAGTCGGGCAGTCAACGCTCAAGGCTCGAGCAGCCACGCACGAGCGAGTCACTTGGTCTTCCTCCTTCTTCTCCTTCTCCTCAGCAGCAGCAGCAACGATTCTACTTTGAAGAGTGCGACGCGCTCGAGCGAGCGCTGGACGAAGCACGAGCGCTTGTTGCTCGCACTGCAGAAGAGCAGAGCAAACATGCGCGACTGAGCGTCCGCGACCAGATCTGCGCCTTGCTCGAGCAGCTCTCCGACGACGAGCCGCTGGAGAAAGAGACGCTCTTTCTCGTGTTCCTTCAGACAAACATGGACGTCCTCGCGTGCTTAGCGTGTGGCGAAGTGCTCAAGTTCTTTCTCCAGGTCGCGAGTGCAGAGAAGAAGAGCTTCTTCTACGCCATGCTCATGCGCCAGCTCACAGCGGACGAGCTGCTGCGCATGCTCCAGGAGCTCGCAAGCGCGCACGTGAGCGCGTTTCGGCGCTTTGTGCTCGAGAACCTCGACGCAATGGACGCGATTCTCATGGACACGTCGTCGTCAACGAGCAGTAGCACTAGCAGTACGACTGGACGTGCACCTGCGAGTCAGCCGTGTTCCATCGTCTCATTGAGCGCCACCCGAGCGAGTTTGCAGCGATTCTGTGGCAGTCGCCATTCCTCACAGCGCAAGTCTTCCAGGTGTGTGAGAGAGAGGGTGTGCTGTGCACTGTGTGAAGCTGCTCACATATTCACATCTCTTGCATCGACCTGCTCCTCTCTCTCTCGCTCTCTCTCGTGAATGCGTGTCGACAATGGTGTCGTAGGACTCGCCGACGCTCGTCGCGCGCATCATTGAGCAAAACATCTTCCTCGTCTCGCAAGTGCTGCTCCAGCGCAGCGACGTGCTCCTATCGCTGCTCACGCATACGCTCAAAGACAGCACGGTGCGTCTGCGTGTTCCGTTCGTCCTAAATGCCTCGACCACCGGTTCTCTCTCTTTCTTTCTTTCGCATCAGCTACTGACGCACATCTTGCCATGGCAGGCGGTGCTGGAAGAGTTCCTGCTCACGCACTCGCGCAGTCTCACGGATCTGCTCGTGAACCGGCCAGCGATGCTCGCAGACGCAGTCAAAGCGAACGCGTCGATCCTGTCAGGTGCGTCTTCTGTCCTTTGTTCTCCTGTGTACGAGAGAATGGCTCCCTGAGTCTCGTGAGCACAGGCGTCTTTGGTTGATAACTGTTGCGTCTCGTGCTGTTCTAGAGCTCCTCTTGTCGTGTCGATCGACGTTTGCGAAGGTCCTGCTCTCGACGCCTGGGACAATGAGCCACATCCTACGCACACACCCGGAGCTTCTCGCGCAGATCTTGCGCGACGATCCGACGCTGCTCGCAGTCGCATTCGCACTCGTGCCGCAACTGCTGAGCGAGACACTCGAGAAACACCCCGAGTTCTTCCTCGACGTTGCGCATCGACGCCCTGTGCTCGTGACCAAGCTGTTTGCAAACCACCCAGACTTGCTCATGGTACGAACCGTCGAGCACATCGCCTGGACTGTCGTCATGCGATGCAGACACGCTAGTGCAAGCGCTCATTCGCTCACTCTCACGCGCTCCCGCGATCGTATGGACAGGAACCGCTCGAGGCCAATTCGACACTGTTCTCGAACTTCCTCGTCTACCACCGCGACGTGCTCCCAGATCTGTCTGACCCGAGCTTCGACCCGATGCTCTTTCAGCTCGAGAGCAAGAAGTTTGAGTCCGTCGCGACGCAAACTGGCAACAACCTCGCCAAGTGTGGCGGGACACTGTGCATCCGCGAGCGCATTGAGTGCCAAGAGGCAGAGATGCTGGCGCTCGTGCGCGCAGCAATGCAAGCTCATGCGTCTGAGGCAGCAAGTGCAAACGCTTCAGCCTCCAGTCCTCAGCGCAAAAACTCGGGGAATGCGCAGTCGGCTAGTCTCCAGCGCAAGGACTCGACAGCAGTGCAGTCCGCTACCCTTCAGCGCAAGGACTCCACAGCTGCTCAGGCTGCTAGTCTCCAACGCAAGGACTCGACGGCAGCAACGAGTCCTCAGCACAAAGACTCGACAACGATGCACGAAGCGGGAGCGAACAACAGCAGTATCACTCGCACTGCTGCAGCCTCTGACACGACCACCGCCACCATGACGCTCACGCCGACGGAAGTTGTTCAAGAGATCGCACGCATCTACGCCCAGAAGATCCACGCCGATGCGCACAACGACGAAGCGAAGCACTCGCGACAAGACCTCGTGCCGTTCATCAAAGACACGTACCTCATCGACCTCGGCTTCAAAGCAACAGCGCAGAAGAAGCTCGCGCAGCTCGTCATGAGCGCAACGAAAGCTGGGCACACGCAGGAGAAGGTCCGCATCAAGTGGTTCCTACGCTTTGTACACGCAGCACCAAAGGCGATGCGTCTCCATCGCGTCGCGCTCGACTTCTATCTCCTCGCGCTCCAGCGCCTCATCCCTCTCGACCAGCTCCAGTTCCGCCTCGAAGACGAGCCGTACCATGTGTGCTTGGTTCCGTACGCGACGATGAAAGACATGGTCGACGACCCGCTCGTGAGTCGCTTGCTTGTGAGCAAAGACCAGCGCCAGCAACTCCTCATGTTCCAAGTCTGAGCGCGACGCATTGCTCGGGACAGCAGCGGCAGCAGCGACTGTGAGTAGCAGTGGCTCTAGTGTCGCTGTGCGGCACCGAGACAGCGCGTTGCCAGCACAGCTCCAGCGATCGCCGTCAGCTGCGATGCTCCACATTGACGACGTCCTCGACTCGACCATGAACGTGTAGCTCCAGTACCAAGCACGGTACGCACAACAGTCTCTCTCTCTATTGGTCTGTACGCGAGTATTCACGCAGCACTGCGTCGGTCGAATGCGCAGTGTCCGAGAGGAGTGGTCAGTGCTCTTTCAGCGCGTGAACCCAGACGGCTCGGGCGTCATTCACTACAGCGGTATGCTCGCATCTCTTGGCGATGTGTGGATAGAACGACGAGTGTCTGTAGACTGACACGTACGCTTGACACTCGCTGTCGCTAGCGTTCGCTGCGTTCGTGCGCACAAAGCTCGAGGACATTGACGACCGACGCCTCCTCAAGACGTTCCACACGTGCGGAGAAGAGAACGACTTGGGCGAGTTCACACTCTTGTTGGTACGTCGTGCAGTTGGCAAGCGAGTGCGCTTGGTCTCTCTTTGTGTGCGAGGCATCCATATTCACAGACTCGCGCGTGTGCACGAGGCACTAGGAGGACTTTACGCTCGCGATGTTCGTGCTGCAAGAGCAAGACGAGCTGCGGGCGTTCGCGCTGCGGTCCTAGTCCCAACGACACCTGTGCTCTCAAACGCCATCAACAGCGACAGTGGCAGCCCAGAGGGGACACGAGACCAAGACGAACGACAACGGCGAGCGCCGACGCTGCGCTCGTCCTGCTGCTGCTGTATAACTTATCAACACGCTACGCTGCGACTACTCGCCTTCTTGTCTGCAGATGCTCACGTTGACGCCGCGCCGTGCGGTCGCGTCCGCGTGCGCGCGTGCGTTGGCGCAAAGAGTGCTGGCTGGCGGTTCTCCTGGAGCGCTATTGCAACGTCGTACGCACTCGGGCGCTCGAGCGGATCGAGATGCAGGAGCTGCTTGATGATCACGCCAATGAGCGGCGGGATCGCAATGAAGTTCTGGCACAAGTAGCACGTCGTGCGGTCGCACGTTGCGTCAATGTGCGCAAAGACTTCGAGGCGCCACTTGGGCGTCGACGACAAGTACGACGGACCGCCGCGGAAGCCCCAGACGACGCACTGGACGAGCTACCAGAGCCACATAGTACATAAAATCAGAGTCCGTTTAGTATCCACACGTACGACTGTCCGTCTGTTCGGTATGCACGAGCGCAGCGGTACGTACCACGACGCCAATAGACCAGAGGTCTGCTTGAGGACCGAGGAAGCCAGGACGCGGTGTCGGGTGCTTTGCGTGCTCGCGAACTTCTGGCGCCACGAACAGCGGCTTGCACTTGATCCCGACGTAGCCAGCACCGACGAACTGACGATGGTCCATGAGCTGACTGCTGCCGTAGTCAATGATGCGCGGCGTGAGCTCCTTGTCGATCGCGACGTTGTAGATGTCGAGGTCCAAGTGCGCAACGCCCTGTGCGTGCACGTATGTAAGGCCGCGCACGATGCCTTCAAAGAGCTGGAGGCTCTCGCGCATCCACTCGTGCCCAGCGCTGCGGTAGACGTACGCAACGCATTCGAGCTTTGTCGGTCCTTCGCCGTACTTTGCGACAAACGCCTGCAAGTGCTTCACCATGAGCTGCCGGATCTTCTTGTGCGCGTACGCCTGCAAGCTCCCATTGGCAATGAACTCGGTTGCGAGGTACTGGTTGTGCCCGTCGACGCCGTGCTCCCATCGGATCACGTACGGATTGCTCAGTGGCGCGTCGACGCCGGCCATCTGGAGCTGCGCCATCACGCGCACTTCGTTCTCGACGTCGTCGCGCTGGATGCGCAGCTGCTGCTGGTCCATCGCTTTGAGAGCGACCGGCACTTGCGACTGGATCGCGTTCTCGAGCTGGAAGTAGATGCCCGCGAGCACGACGCCGCAGCGACACACGGCGAGCTGCTTGTCGCGCCGCAGCATTGCGATCACGCCGTGTTTGCGGTCCCACGGCAAGAAGCTCGCAGGAACGCGCATGACGTACGGCAGTGTGCGCGACGAGATCGCAGGGTGCACGTACTCTTCGTACTCGGGCTCGCCATTGCGCTTCTCGAACTGACTCACTGCGTGCCACACGTCCATTGCTGCTTGCTTGTCTACGCTGGCTGTAAATTCGCAAATGGTACAGTGAGCAGCAGCACGCGAGACACACACAGACGCACGCCTGCTAACGGACGGACGAGCGATCTACGCGTACGCACCAACAGACACGGACGACGCGAGCAATCGAGCACGCACACCTGCTTCTTCGACCAAAGTCAGCAAATGGCGATACGAGGGGGTCAAGCTCAAAACACAAGCCACTCGAAAGGCTCTCTGAATTGATACCCACCAACACTCGCCACTCAAAAGCAAGACGACGTCGTCGTTGATGGAGCCAATGCTCGTGCACGCACGTCTTCACAGCGACGCTGCAGCAGCACATGGCGCAGGTGATCGTCGCTGCATTCTCTTTGCGCCGCACGTGCAGTCGTCGCACCGTATTGTGCAGGTCGCGCGAGCAGATGCGCCGAACAGCAGTGTCTGCTTTGCGCAGCTCCGCTCCGACGAAGCGATCGAGTGCGATGGCAGCGCACAGGCGACACTGGGACTCTGGACAGCACTCGGCTTTGCAGCAGACGACAGCAGCAGCAGTAGCAACGACAGTGATGCGCAAGTGCTAGTCACTCCTACGAGCGACGATACAACTGC